>CACVKI010142539.1:0-88961 GCA_902732785.1 Trichogramma evanescens | reverse complement strand
TTTTTGATTGTTATAGTGCAAGCAGAGCAGCAATTTTTTAATATAAGACCAAAATAGTTGAGATTCACGGAATATAGAAAATTTGACTATTAACAGTCAAACCTTTCGTTAATCGCATTTTTTATGAGGAAGCATTTTGCCAATAAATTGGCAGCGGTTTTTTCGAATATAAGAGGGTCAAAAACCACTTGCATGTCAAAATAATATCTTGAAAGTTGAAGACAGTTTGATGTTATACTGAGATTTTTTCTTTAGAAATTGGTAACAGTAATTCATAAAATTATAAATTCCAATTTTAAAATATTGATAATTTTTTCTTTTTTTTAGAAACTCAATAAAAAAAATATTCTGACGGTTTTCCGACTGTTGAAAATTTTACATTTTTTACGGTGCACGATTGATAAAATTAGGATGACCTTCTAGTATCCGGTTATTTTCTTGTAAAATTATGACGGTTAATTACATTTACTTTTTTAACAATAATACTTGAAGATTACTCACAGCTGCTTGAGTTCACAAAAAAAAAAAAAAAAACTGAAGAAAAAAATGCATAACTTTTCGAGTTAAAGTGTAAACCGTAATTGACCTTGAAAAACCAGTTTTTGTCAATATCGGACCACTTTTGAGTACTATTATTTTATTAAAAAAATAATTTATGAAATAAAAAATTGTAGTCATTGAAAAATAATCAACTCGACTAAACCATTTAAATAATTTTAAAACATGTCCTAACGCTAATGATTTGAGTAAAAGTGTTTTCGGATTTTGAGAGAAAGTGAGTTGATTTTGTTCGTAAAATTAAATGACATAATTAATTTTTTTCAGGAAGTCTAACTAATTCTGAGCTCTCACTGGAAGAGGAACCAATCGATGGAGAAGTTTCTCATCACTCATGTGAAAAGCATGATTCAAAATCCCAAAATTGCATTTGCCATGACTCAAATCAGCCTCCATCCCGATTGACAAATTGTAGCCACTCTTCTAATATATCTTTGGTTGATGACATTGATATAAAATCGAATGCATCATCTAGTGGAGTTATTTTATATTCTGTTCCAAATTCTTCCATCGCTGAGCCGTCTATTTCTAATAACGTTTCTATTTCTACGATGCCAACATTAAAATACAGTGCTGTTTTTGCTACATCATATACACAGGCTATTGACAATGACTGCAGTAATAATCGATCTACACACAATTTGAGCTCTCCTGCAACGTGGAGTACATCAGGAAATGAAAATAATTCTACTCATGTTGCATTTCCACATTCTAATATTAACTCCGAATATCATAATGAAAATTCTGACTTATTAGTTATAGAATCAAAACCACCTATCTCAGATTATCGCAACAATGGAGATTCAGAAACTACAAACTGGTTGAATGCTCGAGATGAATCTTATGGAAACAATATGATAACTCAACAATTGATTGAGAATCTCCAAGAAACAGTTTTGAAACAAGAACCATCTAACAACACAATTTTTTGTCAACAATCATGTATGGAAACGCAAGAATTAGAAATGCAACTGGCTGAATACAATCCAAGTACTTCTAAGGGCCACGAAATTCTATCACAAGTTTATCAACATAGTTCGACCCCATTGAAACTAATGCCTGTCAAACCAAGAAAGTACCCCAATCGACCAAGTAAAACACCCGTACATGAACGCCCTTATGCTTGCCCAGTTAATAATTGTGACCGACGATTTTCAAGAAGTGATGAGCTCACAAGACATATTCGTATTCACACGGGTCAAAAACCATTCCAGTGTCGAATTTGTATGCGTTCATTTTCAAGGAGCGATCATCTAACAACCCATGTACGAACCCACACTGGAGAGAAGCCATTTTGTTGTGATCTTTGTGGAAGGAAGTTTGCTCGGAGCGATGAAAAGAAAAGACATACTAAAGTTCATTTGAAACAAAAACATAAACGCGAAATGAATCATTCCTCTATGCATGACCACTTAATTGTGAATCATTAGAAAATAACTGTTAACTCGAAAATATGTATAATTAATAAAATTTATTTTTGGTAAGATTAGTATGTTTCCAAATTAGTGCAATAATAAATAAGTTCTTATATTTTATCGATGTACATATACATATATGATTCTTTAATTACAAAAATATATGATGTCAACTTAATTATTTTTATAATACGGCAAATATTTTACTTAGATAAAAAATAAATGATTCTATAACTTGTTATAAAATGAATAATGAAAAATAAATATTTTTCCTTAATATATTGTTGTGTACTTCGTAAGAATTATGATTCATTCCTAACCCACTCAAAATAAATTTTTTTCCGTCTACAGAAACAATCGTAACCTTGTAAAAACCATTACTACGATTACTGGTCGCTTTAAATTATAATTTATTTCATTTTATCTTAGAAAAAAACTTGCTAAATATATATTAAAGTAATCGCAACTCTTAAAAAACATTATTTAGTTTTCTACATGAGCAATTTTTTTTATATATGTACCACTTTTTTGGGAGGGTTCACGGATCTGCCCTAAAATTTTATTTGGGTATATGAAAATAGTCTTCAGTTAAAATGTTATTTTTGTAAGGGGCATTAGGGCCAGAATTGAGTCGCATTCTTTAGGTCGAGACATGTACTTTTCATCAAAAAACTATCTAAAGCTCGAAAACCACACCCCCTTCCCCTTATGGGGTGGCAGTAAAGGGGGATGAAAAATCGCAAAGTTTTTGTTTTAGCATTTTTTAAACGGCGGCAAAACTATTTGAATCCAATGTTGACCTTGAATTTGACCTTTAAAATAACCTTTAAGCTACAGCGAACCCAAATCGATTTTTCATACTGTGACCCCGATTTTTTATTTCAGATTTGAAAAGAGAGGAAAATTTCACGTTCGAATGTGTACTTTGTTTTTTTTCAAGGTCATTTTAACAGCGCTACAGTTCGGAAATAAACTCTTTAACTGAGCTTAGTATTAGGTTAAATAAGGGTTTTATTTTCGATGCGCAGTACACATCTTTACTTGGTAAAACACAAGGAAAACACATTTGTCTTTTGAAAATGGTCGACGATACGCGAATATAATTATTTACAAGCTTATGAAATTTACTAATGAATTAGTAATCACATGAATTATCTTGGGCCAAAATTTCACTGCGACTTTGTATTTTCTCTCCAGTCCCCTAAAGACAATCCCCTAAGGTATCCATCAGCACGATCTTTCCATCCGCCGGTTAAGAGGTTTACTTTAATGTTGGTCGCCAGCAACTCTCGAGATAGATCCCATAATTGCAGCTTTACTCACACTTTCGCCGAGGCAACTTCATTTAGAGCGTCTTCCATTTATAAGGAGAGTCTGACATTCAAGGTGGGTACCATTTATAGTAGCCATCTGTTATTCATGCTTACGTGCGAATTGATGTCACACTATAGTTTGAGATACAAAGAGGTAGCACTTAATGACCCGGCCTTATTTTGGAACCAAGTATTATAACAAGAATGAAATTGGTACTCATACTCGAAGAGAAATATAAGTGAATATTTCTATCATGAAATAACTTGGAAGAATCCTAAAGCTCCAGTTGTAATCACTGCGTATGGGAGCAAGCATTTGTACGTCAGTTCGCTTCGTAAATTGCTTCTTAAGTATTATTGCACTTATCAAATACACCTACTGTAACTGGAGCACTGCAGCAAACGAAAAGTTCAGATGTTTGAAAATGTATGCTGACAAATATTAAAAGATTTTTAAAAGTAAAACTATTGATAAATGATACAATTATCAAGTATATATGATCTAAATACCGTTTGAAACTGCTACAAAATTTTTACACTGACCATCACTTGAAATTTTCGTTGCTATTGTTAATTTTTTTTTTCTTGGTGCAACTTATCCAAAAAAATCCCTAATTTTACAGCATATCAATTGATTTTATTGTTTTACCGAAATTCATTGATTTTACAATAATTTTAAAGCTATCAGAGGTTAACGTTTGCTGCTTAATGATCAGATTTTTTGAAAACTTATGCATGACTAAAAAAAATGATATTGCCAGTAATGTAAAAAAAAATTAACGTTTTTGATTAAACGTTGTTTGTGTTAAACTGAAAATTTTACTGAATACTATAGTTGCTAAACGTCGTTTTGCAATAGCGTAAGCACTGCATACCATGCCCGGATCCTCTCGACAGATGCAATTATCGCGTCACCGAAGAATTTCGTTATAATCTGCTCGCGCGAGTACCTAGAGACTAGTGGAATTTCGCACGTTAATTGCCAATCAACTACATACATACATGTAAAGGTTTGGGCACACAGAACTATTAGTTTATCGAGTTTGTGCTATGTACATGTAATGCGCTATAAGTGTTCTTTTTCCGGCATCGAAATGATTTCATAAGATTAAAATGTTGTATTTGGTTATTAAAAATGAAGTAACTTGATTATGGTGTCGATCGTGCAAAAGTTTATCTTGATGATTATCATTTTGGGTACTAGGAAAACATTTTATAATTTTTAATTCGATAACAAGTTTTTTCGGTGAACAATATTTTTCCGATTTGACGATTCATCTGAACTAATCTAGATTAAATCTATAAAAATTTTCATTACAGGATCTGTATTATTAAATATCTCGCTTATTCATTATTTCGACTAGACTGTATCTTCAATATTTCCATATCATTTTGAAGATTTATTTAAATTATTGTTTATCAGATATATCCACAATGATAAAAAAACAAAAACAAAATATAAATATTAGAGATAATAAAACATCATATTTGTTTTTAAGTTTTATTTTTTATGGTAAATGCAAGTTTCTGAAATCTGAATTTGCAAGCTCGCTACATTAGCAATCTCTTTATGATCAATTTTGACCCCTTTGTACTTACAGCACAGTTGCATTTATATGTATACTATAGTTAAGTTCGAAGTATCATACCATAATACATAGTCTATTCCGCCTTAGCCAACTGAGCTTGCGAATAAACGAAAGAGAGGATATATTATACCAGGTAGGTAGCTGGAAAGCTCGCTTTCTTGGTGCTGCCGCCTATACAAAGTTCTGTGTACACTGTGCGACTGTGCACAATGCCGACTGCAGAAGTGGCAGTGGTGACGGTGGTGAATGCACGAAGAAGAGTGGCGCAAGCGCCCGGCCGCCTTCGTCCGTCTGCCGACAGAATTTACACGGCCTGAAGCTGCAAGCACGCGTTTTCGTGCGCACGTATCAGTCGGTGCGAGGTAGTGCGAGCCATCGGGTCACTTTTGGTATTGGCGCGTGAATGTAAATTGCGGTAACTTCGAACCCTGCGAATCTTCGTGTGACAGTGTCCCGGTGATTTTATGCCAGTGTAAATAATAAAAGACAGCTCAATGAAAATATACTCTCATTAAATCTAAATAGGTGCAACATTTTACATATTTGCTGAGGCGGTGGATAGATTGAACCTTGGGCGGGCCACAGGTGTCTGCACGTACTGTATCCACCGGTATGTGTAGTTTGCTTGCTGATGTTATTTCATTTATGAATATTGCGTTATTATTTACGAGCCGAAATATGACTTTATTGAATTATATGTAAATCGTAATAACTTGTAAAGCAGCCAAAAAGACAGACATCTATCATTGTCTTGTTTTGACGATTTATTTTTCACACATTTTCATTCGTTGAAGTACTATCTACACACTACAATGTAAAATAGATACACAAAAATTGAGCTGAAGTGAAGTATTAGTAGTCAATTAATACATAAATAAACTTAATAAAAAAATGTTATTCAAGCCTTTGTAAATGTCAATTAATAGGATAATACTGATGAACTTGAATTATAATTGCATTTGTCGATTCTCGCATTATAAAATTTACTCTGTTACTTCTTTTTAAATACATTGAATTTTTGCATAGTTATGATTTACAAAGTTTAAAGTTTGTTACAGAATATTTTACTTTAAGTTTTAAAGAGTTAAGAGATCAGTTAAGTCTTAGAGATTATAAAGCACGATAAGTTCAAATTTGTAGTTATAACAAAATACTAATGGTCTTTCAATAAAAGATACGCCGGATAATGAATAAAACCTTTCTGTTGGACTAGTAACATTCATTTTTTATTGAAAGTGAGTTAAAATTATTTTGAAAATGTTGATACAAATTATTATACTAGTTTATTATGTCTTTTAAACGGCCAATCGATAAAATGTTGATAATTAAAATAAATCAAGGAACCTAATGAAATACGAATGCGTAAAAAAATTTAGATATTCCACAAACTTCTATATTGAAAAAATTGTACCATGTATTGCTGGGTTTAGTGACTTTTATGATTAAATTATTTTCGGTAAAGATAAACAAAAGCAACTGAGTTTATGAACAAGTCATTTATTTGCAACGACGCATTACTCATCTAATAAAGTACTTCAAAATTGGGATGAATTATTCATAGATAACTAAAAGTAGATAACTGATAATAAAGAGAACATTTTTTTCTACTGTGAACTTTTGTTTGAATATTATTTTTTCCGGAATTTAACAGATATTCCTGAGAAAAGTCTATAATACGAAAGAAAAAATAAAAGAGAAGCTCGCGTTTAAAATTTACGTGAAAAGTATCGAACTGAAATACATATTTCATTTCTAAAATTTTCAACGGCAGAAATTGTATGATTGAGATGTTTCTCGTCTGTATAAACAATGTCTAAATATGTGTATATTTATTTCATTCTTTTTAATTTATCTGAATTATTAATAAAGTTTAATACATAGTGTTCTATGGAAAATGAGCATCAAGTTTAAATAAACTATTTCTACCGACTATTAGAAAGATCAAGAAGTTTAGCAACGTAACGATAAACGAAATTTTACTGTGACATTCATACATAACAGAGTAAATAATCAAGTCAACTGATTACGCTTCACACAGTGGATAAATTCGTTTTTACTCTGCAAATAGCACATCCCAACTCGCAAGCTCTGGTCGAATCGTAAAAAAAAGGCGTAGACAAAAACGAGAACGTGATGGTCACAGGATGTTGACGCGTAAGCGAATAACTTCTCTTTGGTGTATAATGCTTTCCCTTTGATCTTTTCTCCGTTGTTTGGGGTACTTGGACTGCGTGTACGTTTGTGCACGTGTGTGTGTGTGAGTGTTGAACGCGTTGTGTTGATTCTCGTGAGAAATTTAGCAGGGTGCACCGGGACCGAGAAAGAAAGATTTTTTTTCGCGTGAGTCTTGTTAAACAAGCCTGCAAATACCATCCGGAATTTGTGGTGAGTAACGGAATGTTTTTCAGGCTTATTTTACACTGCCCTAAGTAAATACAGAGGAATAGAGTTAACAGTGAAAAAAACTTTTCTATTTTGACTGCTTTAAATGCAATTTTTTCTTTCCCTTTCGACAAAAAATAATGTTCTGGATTCAGATAAATTTTCAAAGTTTCTAACGATAAGTAATGAAAACTGAGACAAAAAGGTACAAATAATTTAATTGACATTACTTGTGCGTCAAAAATATCAATAGTAATATCTTTCGATAATTCCGATCAAATTTATAGTAGCAGAAATAAAGCTGTTATGAAATCTTCTGAATTTATTGTCTTGAGGTCGATCATAACACTATGACAAAAAATGCGAAAAACAGAAAAAATTGTTTTATTTACGGAATAAAAATTTATCCTAATTAGTTGCATTAAAAAATTATTGTAAAATATGTAAATTATTGAAGGTTACCCGTATCATTTTTGGATTAGAAATTAAATCAGATTTATATTTTAATATAGCAACTACAGTAAAATATATCGATAATCGCAGGTTATTTAAATACTATATATATTGTTAAAAGTAAGATAAAAATATCGTAAGAGCATCGACAGAGCTCTTCACTTATTTATCGAGAATCACATAATAAATGATAATGGATTAACGAAGTACTGCAATAAAAGCTGTAACTGTAACCATAGTAATTTATAGAACACCCACCACTAATTGAAAGAAATTTTGGTGAAACCAGACTTTTTTTAGGGTTTTACTTGAAATTCAAAGTATTATACTGCAAACTCTATCACGATTTTTGTGGCTCTTTGGCAAGTTTAAAGTAAGTGCTTATGCCGTGCATTGAAAGTGCATAGAGATATTCGCAGTTTGTAGCTGAACATTAACGAAAAATGCAGACATAAAAGAGCTTTTTTGAGCTTAAAGTAATTTGAAAAATTTCAGAAAAAATTTTTCGAAAATTTTTCGAAAAGGGAAATTTTTTTAGAAAAGCTGCTAAAGAGGACACACCAATGTTAAAATGAAATGAAAATAAATTTATAACAGACTGGTTCAAACAAATCATTTTTTAAATGTTTATATTCATATATAATCTGTAAAGGCAAAATCTATCTTTGACAAAATACATTTAATATGAATACAAACATAACTATGAGGAATTATCTGATTAAGTTAACGAAGTCATTAAAATAACATATAAAACGATCATAACCTTATCACCCTTTGTTCTTGTATATAACTGGCTAAATGTATAGTCAAAACCTTTCTTCTCCATCCGAATGAAGAAATAAGTAAACTTTTTAATAAATAAGTAAACTATGTTAACAAAAAACATCGGTGAATCATTTTCCACGGTGACGTGTTCAAATCACATTCTCGTGCACAGAAAAATAAATACTCAGAATCTTTCTCCTGATTGCTCTCTATCGCAATTTCTTCCAAAACACGGAGGAAAATGAATGGAGGAATGATAACGTCGCTGGTATAAGCGACGATATATATTGAGGAGGGAATCACGAGCGATTCGCACGAAATTAGCTGCTGCTAGGGTAAAGCTTTTCCACGAACCATCGAATGAAAACTGTGGCAAGATTTTTCGCATGACGGTGAAAATTGCCTCTCGTGTACGTAAGCACATACTGTATTTTCTGTGCGGGCTGGATTGCGCTACTTGTCGTGGAGGGTGTACATCGCAGTAGCGGTATAAAAGTACAAAAAGTGTAATTTAGCAATTTATTTCGTGATCGTAAAAGTCATGCTGCAATTGCTACTCAACCTCCGTTACTGGACGATTAAAAACTCGAAACTTTTCATCAATTATCCGCTCAATTTTTTGTAAAACTGTAATGTACGTTTTTAATAATTGAAATGATTTCACCCGAGAATATTTTGTTCACATGTACGGTTCTAGTTAGATATAGATATTTTCCACCAAAATAATTTTTTTTCTCAAAGTTGGCTTCAAAATTATTGTATGATAAAACATGATTAAGCAACTAGATTAATTCGAGCCATTAATCACTTAGATAGGTTATTGCACTTTGCGCGTGTAGTTGTAAAAACAGACAATTCTTAGACACTGTTCTTTTCTTCTTAAAACTTTGCTCACGAGCAGCTATTTTGCATTTCATAAAAGAAAGTAAGTTTTCGAAATTTATCCGAGAAAAAAAGATGATTCATTAAACTGTGAGTAAGAAACTTACTTTTCTGAAAAGATATATTTAAAAAAAAAGCTGTGAATGGGAATTATGAATTTTATCAATAAATAAAAAGATAATTTTGCTCAACGAATCTTAATTACAGCAACTTAGTTTTTTATGAACGCTTCTCTTATAATTATTCTTAACATCATAACTACTTTTTCTTACAGCGAGTGAAATGAATATCGTTCTATTTTTTTGTTCGCAGATAACTTGAATGAGAGGAATTTTGCAACATCAGAGGACAATAAAAAATTTGAATATGTGATGTTATTATTTAACAGAAAGTCAATTTCAAGTTAATGAGTTGTTTATCCGATAATGAACATTGTAATAACGAATTATTTTTCCATCAATGAACAGAGTAACTATTCATAAATTAACCTATAAATTAACCATTGATTTATAAAACAATTTGAATACGTCATAATTCTAATAATTAAACGCGTTGTTAAGATGAAACTAAAAGTTAATTTAATATGATTTGCAGAAGCCTGCCTCTATCAATTGATTTTCACTACAAACTGTTATTTCTTTTACGATAAATGAAATGAAACTATTCATTGGTATATTTTTGGAATAACATTGAAATTTTATATTAATATTTTTTTCGTTTGTCACCCACAGCAAGCATCGATGTGCGCTAAGTGCATTAGTGACGCGGAAACGCGTCGAGTCATGGAATGGTGGGGAATAGCGAGATAAAAGTAAGCGTAAATAGTCTACTGGAAATCATTGAGAGTGGAGCGAAGTGACAATGACGATCGAAAGCAAAGGAAAGATGGTGTCGACAAGTGCTTCGACGCGACTCTTCTATGCGCTCCTTTTCGTTCAATTTATCGGCCAGCTCGGCAGCTTTCTTTATCTCTACGTGAACGTGGCGAAGCTCGAGCACCAAGTACAGCAAGTGCAGACTGCGGGATGTTCGACGATCTCGGCTACCGGTGTTGCCGCGACTGCCACCGCCAGCGCCACTACAGGAGGTAGTCATGGTCAGACTGCGGTCAGACGCAAGAGGAGCAGCTCGATGCCACTTACCGAGGACAATGCTGTCTCTGACGTCTACAGGGTGAGTCTTTTTATCATACAAATCGACGAGTTTTTTGTATCAAAAATTTTTCATTTGTCGATTAAACCGCATTTGTAGACTAGAACTTTTTACTCGTGCTTGGAAAGTAGTAGATTGAAAAAATCCAAAGTAAGCTTTTGCATCTGGTTCGAGTGATGTAATTGCAAGAGAAAAATAAAAAAACGAAATCAAGCTTTACACCTTAACCGGTAATATCGAAGTTTTTGAATAGTAGCGCGACCGACAGTACAGTTGGTCAGAGCTCTGGCGAGGGCAAATCCTAAGTGAAGGCGAATGGTGGGTATTAAGTCGTAAAGGATATCCGGAAAGTAAGAGGGGCTGCTGCTACTAGAAGAGGGCTTTCATTAAAGTAAGCGCATTGTATGAGCGTGTGTGAGTGGGTCTGCATGTGTTCAGTTCAAGTCCACGTGCATAGATACGCGTGCAAGGACCAGATTAATTGGAGGGACCATATAACCTATAATTATACTCTTGGTTCTGATTAAACCATCTAGACCCTCTCTCTCTCTCTCTCTTTCTCTCTTTCTATGGTAATCCCGAAGCTTCCGCGTATTTCGACTATATACATAAAGCCACGTGCGTACGAATAAATTCTCTATATCTACCGGCGCGATGAAGATGTTGAAAAAAGGAAGTTCGCTCTAATATACATTTAATGAAGAAAGGAAATTAAATAATTAAATTCAGATCTGCAGTATATGTATACTTACCGGCTTTGGGTGTAAATCACTCGGCTGAGTGGCGCGCGACGTGGCACACGAATATTATTCCCGTCAGATTTATCGCAGGAAATTAAAGAGCCCGCGTGGCTTGGGATTATGACCAAACTGAACTACCTATATCTATGCTCGTGCGTCTATTTGTGTAGGTCTGCGTGCGTGCGCGTGTGTGCATGTGCGCGCGGGCTGCATATATGCAATGCGTTTTCTGCGGTTCTCATAGAAAACAGCGCTGGCGCGGAGATTCGCAGCTTTGGACGCGCAAACTTTACCCGTATATTATACATCGCACGCAAAAGCTCAGCCGAATAGCAGACGTCCTGGAAAATGAATTTCTCGGTCTTGTGCGTGGTATAATAACTATATCCGCAAGATTAATTCGCTCGCCCGATGCATCAGCGCCAAATTTAGGTTGCGTAAACGCCGCACCTTTTTATTGCCCTTTAAAAGCTTATCGCGTGGCGGGGGACTAGAGGAAAAAGTCACCGTCACGCGTTATCCCCGCAGACGGGGCTCAAGACTTCCCTGGTATATTCGCTTATTAGAGTCGTGCGCGGATTAATGCGCCCGCATTTTTTCAATTTTACGCCCGTTGCACGATTTATATGAATATTATTATTTGCGATTGCGAGCTCAGCGCGTAGATCCCACTCGAGATTTTTTCCTCGAAATTCTCGTGGCGTTTTTTTATACGCCCGGTAAACTGCTTTATTCCTTCATCGTATTGCGGAACTCAGTATTTTTTTGCATTTTCATTGGCATTTTTTAAGCTATGTTGCCGTCAAAACACGAGACTTTTTTACATCAAGGGACACTTTTTGAACTTAGTATTCCTCGATAATATGAATATTGCATATTAATAGCATAAATTTGAAACTTGTTTATATATGTTTACAGTAGAGTAAAGAAGGGTGCGCGAACTGCACTAAAATCGACACTATTTTTCCCACTCATATGAACAATGAATTTTAAATTCAACGAGCAAAAGAGACATTAAAATAATTGCCCAAGGTAGAGCAGCAAAAGCTGTCTGTACAAGCGAGACTAAGCGAAATGGCGGTTTTCGCATCGAATTTTTCATGTTTCAACCGTATTTTTAAACGGCGCACGCATGGCAAACTGTAGAAATAAAATATTTCTACTTTCCCTCGCTTTTTTTCATCTACGTGTCAAGCAAACCTAAATTGTACTCGCTACTATGAAGGCGTGTGTGCTCGCTCTTCTTTGCTAAAATAAATGCACGGAACGGTACGCTCAGCTGTTCAACAGTTGCGAGCGATAACGTTTAACTCGCGCAGAAACGAATTTAGCCGTCTGTGAAAACTTCTGTAAAACTCTCTATTGTCTTTGTTACGATTGTGCGAATCTGCAACTTGATGCTTTTTTATTTTGAGAAACGATACTTTGTGTATTTATTTGATCGAACAATTAGCGACCGTTGACAAATATTTTTAAAACCGAAATATAAATCCTTCAATGTTGTCTGTATTGATCAAGAGAGTGGAAAACGTATGCTAATGTTCGATAATCATCAAGACCATAGAAGTGAAACACAAACGACATTATAGGTAGCATAAGTACAATTAGTGCGTAAGAAGTGCTTTTCTTGCATGCAATATACAACGTACCGTGTAGCAATCGTCATTCAGAAGTTAAATAGCACTAGAATAACGTTGTAAATCGTGGCTCATGCATACTCAATTGAATTTTTGTGAATAAATCGCAAATAGCATTTAGGTATTTTATGTCTATAAAAGATTTCAGGATATTCGTTTGTTTTCGAATGATTTTGGAGCCTTTGGTACTAAATGTTTTTATTTTTAATTTATTCAATGGTACAACTAGGTTATTTGCTGATTATCGAGTAATGAAATTCCAAACGTTCAGCAAAATAATTCGCATTGTACCCATAAAGCAGGGTAGTTGAACTAGTCTAGAGCTTTACTGTTTGGTATTTGCGCTTATGTGTATTTAAGCATTAGTTAGGTAAGTATTGATGATTTGAAAACTAATTGCTGAGTTAAATTCAAATTGAAGTTAATCTTCCACAGTGGTAACCGGAAGCAAGCAGGAAATATGAAAATAGTGCTCAAGAAGCGAAATGAAAGAAATTTAAAATCAATTATTTTCCTTTATGTAATAAAAAAGTATTTCTTTCGCAATATGAGTTTTCCCAATATAAATTTAAAAATGTATAATATGTCAGATACTATTCAGTGAAAACTTTGGGTGGGTGAAAAAAAAAGTTCACGAATGTGCGTATTATTTATTAAAAATATGTTTGTTTTTCAGAATCGCAACGACAAGAACATTGAGTCAAAGGATTCGAAAAGTATGTCCAATGCAAAAGGAGATGAATGGGTATGGGTTACCGCAGACACCCGTATTCCAGTAAGTATAACCCGTTGAAAATATTAATATTGAAATTAATGTGATTTGAATTAAATTTAAACATTTCGGGAATCTTATTACATTATATGAATGTAATATTCTTCAAATTTAATTCTTTTGATATTTTTATTCAGAAATATATTGAATAGTAATGAAGATGTTCAAGGTTTGAACACAGTGAAGTAGGAGGTTTTAAATTCAACTTGACACCAAACGATTTTCTCTTAATCTGCATTTTTTAGCAGTTCTTGTTTTTGAAAATGTTTTCACGCTTCGTGACTTTGAAAGAGGTTAATTTTAGCTACAACGTTGAAATTGTACATATTTTTCGGATTATGAATAGTTATAATCACAACCTCAGGCAAAGTGATAGAATTCATAGGCCGTTAGTTTGTGGACAATTGATCGACACATTGTCAAATTAATGCTGAGGAAAGTAGATACCTAGATTGTTTTTCTTCTTTTCTCAGAACATTGGCCTTTTGAGTTATGAGCCTGAGCCAATTATTGAAGTATGAAGTTTTTAAGAGCTGCCACTGAACTCTAGTCATCTTTTGATAAAAGAGGATTGAATCATCCAGACACATGAAGATATATCAACCGGTGGCTGTTTGAAAGCATCCACCATACTAATTGTTATTGATAGTTTCGATAGAATACCATCTTTTATTGGTCCCTGTCTGCGTCTGAACAAAAAAAGTACTTCAACATCAACACATGTTCACAGAGATTGTAGTTTAGATATTTTGTCTCGTTTCTGAAAATATTAATGAACTGTCTATTCAACACTCGGCTTTAAAAGTCGGATTTTACCAGCGTCAAGGGGGTTTTCTCTTAAAGGAAACAAAAAGTGACCGCGTAAACACTCGTATACTTGACACACGTACGCACGTACTCAAGCCATGCGCTTGTATACACGCGAAGAGAGATTCAACGAACTATACACGCAACAAACTTTCGGCCAAATTGCATCATTCAATTATCACCTTGGGTTCTAGCCGTAGTTTTGTTGAACCGATATACCTCTGCCACGTGTATAATTTGTTTTACACCGGTATGCTCTCCCTCTCAGGCTTTCTCTTCGGTAGACGCGAATATCTACTAAATGTGATCTCGTTGCGAACTTTGCTATTCCCCAAACTCTCGTGGAAAGAGTTGGCAGCAATCACATCGCCCGGGCTGCAAAACATTCGCAATGGGAAATGGTATTTGATGGTTTTACCTTTGGCCCGGCGGCGGCACACGAGCTCGCGTGCTATATCTCGGCTGCAGATTTCTCTTAACGCCGTGAGCGCGCGTGCGGGGCGCAGCTATGTAGCTTCCACGTTGGTCCCTCGAGGCTGGGCAATTTTTTTTGCTCTCAATCATTACCCCGCTCGAGAGTTGCAGCCTGCAAAAGGGCTGATCTATCGAGAGGAGCTATCGAACGATTGACTCTGTATTTTTCACTTCGCAATGCGACACGTTTTCCAGCGAAAGAGGCACATAGCCTAGGGTGAGATAGAGACAAACCCTGTAGAGCTTGTTCTACTCCATCAACTTTATTAATGACAGCACCAGCAGCAGCAGCAACAGAGGGAGAGCCCGGCGCATTGGCGAAGGTAGAAAAAAAGTAGCGAAAGCGTGAGCATTGATGCGCGAGCTCTTTCTTCGCTACCGGATAGAACCTTTTTTTACTTTTATTTTTTATGACGCTCGCGCAGCGTGGCTGCTTCCACTGTAGCCTTATACAAACTGCATATGGCCGATTTTCACTTAAATTGAATGGCTTATAAAAAATTTTTTTCCTGGCTGAAATTTATTTAAAGTTTTGGGCCCTTCCACCACTCCTTTTTAAAAGCAATTCAGAAAAATAGACACTTACTAATAACAAAATAATTTTTAGGCTCTTTTCTTTCTTCAAGATTACTATTGAATTTCGGATTGTCTTGTGTTTTTGTTTCTCTCTATTATGCGATGTGATCTCACATACAATTTCAAAAAATATGAGTCTTGAACCATTTTCCATAGACTCATTACGTGTAGAGCCGCGATTACAGAATTGACAGACAATGGAATGGAAAGGTTTGAACAGCAGCGCGGCGAGGTATGCATAAAGCGTCTGCCTAATGATACGTGATCTGTTCGATAGAGGCTTTTCATCTCTTTTTTCTTCTCGCGATTGAGGGAATGCCAGGTCTGGCCCGTCGAGAAATCGATTTCGTTCATTTGTGTATCCAAGAGTACGAGCAAATAATACGCTTTTCTCCTCCTGTAACTAGCTATTCGAGACTCTTTAATGGTCGAATAATCGAATCTAGTGTGCTGCAGTTCGCTTCTTTTTCTTGCTTTTGCGGCATTTTTTGCCTCGTTTCATCTCGTTTCTTTAACTTTGTCCACACTCTCTGTAATTATTCAACCATAAACTTTTGATCATCCATCGAAGTCATAATTATAAGGTTAACCGAGTACACAGCTGCAATTTACTTTTGCAAATTGAGATTTATCATTAAATCGTACCCAACAATTGTTTCGAATTGGTTTCTATTCTACCAGTGTATATATGACATATAAGCAAAATTCTCGGATCAAAATTCGCGTACGATCATATACATATAACTATATGTATGCCAAGAAGAATAAAACTGTGACTGTGTAAGCTTTAAATTCCAGCCACAAACTATGCCAATGCGACGCGTCTCGAGGAATTTGTTCGCCACATGAGTTGTATTATACATATATATTCACATCTTTGAAACGTTGCAATTAAAAGTTTTCCTCGTGAGCAAAAATTTATAACACCCCACATCGAAAGTCACATAAATCTAAAACTTCATCGAGCGACAAAAGATTTGAGCAATGGGGATTTTTTGTACGCCAAGAAGTGCCTGAAAAATGCAACGATTACAGGCGACATTTTCTTATAACTGGAAAATTTTCTTGAAAAAATTACCTGTTCAAATTTTCATGAAATCATATTTTGCCCTTGAATTATTCCAAATTACACAGGAATAATATATTAAGTTTTTTGAAAGCTAGTTTCTTTTTATTCACAAGATTGAGAGTTGAGGTAAAGTTACTCTCGCAAAACATGATGAGACATTTTTTGGCCTTTTTTTTTCAAAAAATATCAGATTCGCTTGCATAAAAAATCAAATTATCAAAATTACTACAATCTCACGAATTTTTACCATAATATTTAATTATGAATCAAAATACTCAATACATTAGCTGTTTTATAACAGATACATACACAAAATTTTTATTAGTTGTTTAAAGTTTCATAATTACGGAAATACGCCAATTTTTTTTTAAATTTTGAATAAATGATAAAAGCGTGGCAAGAAACAAGTGAAAAATAGTTAATAAAAAAATATAAAAAAAACATTGAAAATTTTAAATTTTCGTTTTACTATAAGCTTTTCTGTTCTGTCTGAAAAAATGCCGTTCCAAAATATGATAGTTAAATTTCATACGATTTTAATAATTCTCGCTGCTGCACTTCTCTCTGTGTACTTATGAAAGAGCAAGAGACTATTTGCTTTTCAATACCACTGACTCGAATAAAAATTGTTTCAAAGTGTAGCAAATATTATGCTCGTTATATGACATTACAAGTGAAAAAATAATTGACGATTTTGTTTTTAAAAGAATTAAGCCTCGTTTTTTGTTATTTATAATACATTTTCAGAAAACTGTAGTAAAAACTTGGTGGCCCCTTGAAATGTTGTTCTTAAAATGATGAATTCTCTAACAGGCAAAGTTATTCAGTCACTTGTGACTGCTATTAGGTATTTACATCAACAGTCAACGAATATTGTAGCGAAGGCCTCAGATATTTGCTGAAGAGCTTTTTCTTACTCTTGGTTTTGGAAAATTCACTCGTGATTATCTCAGCTTTGCTTGAGTCAATAGTTAATGAGGAAACGTCCTCCTTATCGGCTCGAAATGTTCGGCAAATACATCGAGAAAGTGGGGAAAGGTTGGTGTCGCTAACGAGGACAACAACCCTCCTGTTGTTGTTTTCGCTAAGGAGGTTGAGTTTCTCTACCGCAGGAAATTATCGTTTGCATGTAAACTAACCCACAGAAGTCATTAGTATATATTTTGTCGGGATTTCGACAAATAAGAATTCATCTTAATGCTTACTAAACACTGTGAATTGTATTCCATCTAATCAGGAAACTTTTAACTGGTATAGTTTACCGAAACTAATGTATTGACCGAGTGTAATAGACATTAATCTTTACTAGCTCTGAGTAAAAAGATATAAATTTTTTGTGCTTACTCATTTCAAAGTAGCCAAAGTATTGGAAATCGTTTACAACGTCTGTGAATATTATAATTATTTTTATAATTTAAAAATCTAACTGTCCGTGCTAATTTTTGTTCGAAAACAACTTCAAGAGTATTTAAAATTTGATTTCAAAAAAATCTCACGTTAAAAAAATTAACTTTATCAATTATACTTTCAAGCCTACTTAACTTTGCTTCTGCTTCTTTTCTGATGCCTTAATAAGCGTTTATTAGTTTTTATTATAAACACCTATAGCTGGTTGAATGGGACATATTATTTATTCGAATTTATACACGAGCAGCATAATTATGAATTTCTAGTTAAAAAATATCGTCATGCTGCGCGTGACTCGCATTTAAATCATTCGTCTGTTTACCCGACAAGCAGCTTACAATGGCAGCAGCGCAGCGCAGGGGTAAGAGTACGAAGCGACAGTGCGTTGGATAATCTGCTTTGGGCTTATTAGCGCGGATCACTTAGCCGCAAATCGAGTTACAGTGTGAGACGATGCGCAGCGCGCACTAGCCCCGGCATGTGTGAGTGTGTGCTCGCGCGTGTATATCTTCGCCGTACTTAGCTGGTCGTATTTAGTTCTAACTCGCCGCGCACGTAGCCTTAACTCTAATTAAACAACCAGATAAAGCAAGATTCGCGTCCTTCTTTGCCTCGACGTCGAAAAAATTGTTGTAAGCCAGCTCTAAGCCTCTGCTGAGAAAAAACTACTCGCGTTGCATTATGATATTATGTGAAAAACAAAATCTTCGCGCGAAAAAACGACGAGACTTTATTTTTCTGTATTAAGTTAGAGATTCGAGCTATTATCTCCTCCATTCGTGGCTTGCGCTGCAACTGAGCGCAACAACGCGGCGCCACAAATCATGGATAAAACCACGACACGCCAACGAAAGCGTGTTATCTGCCCACTGTACCAAAAAAAAAAAGAAAGAAAGGAAGGGTTCGAGCGAGGATAGTGGATTTCGTTTATTTATTGGTCATAAGAGGCTTGATCGGTGTTATTTATGGCCTATCGATACCGTTGGCCGTATACGTCGTCCGGCTGTCAGCGAAACTTTTGAGGACGGAAAGTTTCGCCGGCTCTGTATAAAGCCTGTCGCGCGCAGTAAACATGTAAATGTTATTGTTGACTTTTAATTACATTTTCCGGCATTGAAAGTAAAAATTTAAAAAAGTATGGCAGGTTCGATGTGTACGGACGCAGTTAGCGTTCAGGCGCTTTATGTGAAAATTGTTTACTGCAGCCGCTCGTTAATTTGCTCACAGGTAAAAATGAAAAATCCCACTTTAATATCTGGCGCGATGTATTTTTACGCGCAAATGACAAAATTGTTTTTTTTTCGCCCTTCCTCTCGAAAAATTCGAGATGCGAATACAATCAGCTTTATGATATTCGTAGAAAATGTGGCACGAATGAAAATTCTGCGACGTAATATGTTCAGGAAAATTTTCCCAGCAAAAAAATCATTGCATTCAAGTAAAATATTTTTGCCTTTAGAATTTCTTGCTCTCCGGGACTCTGTGGGACATTTTCTTGGGGGAAAAAAAAAAAGAAATTTTCTTTTTTTCAAACTAGTCTGACATTACAGGAAAGTACACAATGATGAATATTCATTTTTCTTCGTTTTGCAGACCGACGCCATAGAAACGTACTGCCGGAAATCTCGAGAATTTTGCCCGCCCGGTGATCGAGGCTTGCCCGGACCGCTTGGGCCAGTCGGCATCAAGGGAGACCAAGGTTTGCCGGGTATACCGGGCTCACCAGGACCGCCGGGGCCGAGGGGTCTGCCCGGCCCCATGGGACTACGAGGAGACCCCGGACTCGACGGCGTTGACGGTAATGGTCTGGAAAATAGCTCGACGGATAATTAACATTCCGCACAAACAAACGCGTTCGCAGCTATAAAATCATCGTGAGACCCGCACAACGTGTTTATACTCAATGGGATTTGGGCTTGTAAAGGGCAGTTGGTGGTCGATCCGTATATACGTGCGCAAGCACATCGAGAGCTCGGGTTGCTTGTGTTCTCTCAACTGTATCGGCTTGAAATAATACAGACGCTTGGCCGGCCCTTGTCCCTTTGCTCGCTTAATGGATTCAAAGGCGAGAGAGCCGAGCTTACGTATATACCCGAGAATTGCATATATTGCCCGGGAGCGAGGAAGGGAGGGTCTATTACGCGTGTTCATTCTCTGTGGCGCGCACCAAGATTACTTATTGCATTGTATATATCACACGTGCGTGTTTGTAACATTCGTGCAGGTATTCCGGGCGAGCCTGGACTCGACGGACTTCCTGGGAGAAGCGGCAAAGACGGCAGAGACGGCCAAGATGGTAATCCCGGTCTGAACGGAACACCCGGAGCACCAGGATACAATGGAACCGATGGTACGTATGTGTTCGCACATTTTACATCCCCCGTACAGAAACAAAAACAATTATAACGAGCTTTCTACATTACGATTGTTTTGTTCGGTACTTTAAATTTTCTCTTGCATCATCTATTTATGAATATTAATTTACATTTACTATGGATTATGAGTCCATTATTAAACCCTTTTATCGCTATTGAATATAATCCTTCTCTATGAAGCTCCGTTAAATGACCGTAATATTTTTTGTAAACGAGCTTCGATATAAAACGAGTCTTTGGAGATAAAAAAAGAACGATCACGAAGATTGTCAATTGTTCACTCGCAAAATCTATGCGTCGTTAAATAGTTTGAGAATATTATTCAACTTTAAAAATATATGGCTTTTTTATTCATCAGCGCGAGCGAGGATGGGCACCAAACGAATGAAAAACTTTTTGCGTGCGATCGATATTCCGCAAAAGCGTAGAAGTGGAAGCTTTTGCCAACTATCGATAACCGCGTCCACGTCGAATGGAACGCGCTAATCAATGCCCGCGCGCGAGAATCATAAGCTCTGTACTACGCGCTCATTATGAAATTCTAAATTCACGAACTCTCGAATTATTCGATAACAGTCGAAAGTATATGAATTATGAATTCCATCTCGAATTATCCATGATAATTTTATATGGCATTATAGCGATGGCTGCTGCACGCTCGTCGATCGTGTTCCTGTTCTCGAGCCCATATTCGTACATTATCAACGTGTCGAGGCAAGTTGAGAAAGTAAAGGTTGCAATATATATCCAGCGCAACGCTATTAGCCGGCAGAAAGTCACGAAATTTGCTTTAAATTGCTTCGAACGCGCGCAAGAATATATATCGCACGGAGCCCAGGCGCGACAAGTTTGTAGGTGACAGTCACCTGCGGAACGCGCGGCGGCTATGCACGCTACACGTATTATGTGTAGAGGTTGTGTCGCGTATACACATGTAAATCAGAGCCATGGATACGCATTATGTATATACGAGGAGACATTTAGCCCAGAAACACGTCGAGCCTCGCGTGCACAACTCACGGGTAGAGAGAGAGAGAGAGACAGGAGGAGGGTGGGAGTGTGGGAGTGGGAAAGTAAAGTTTCGTAGACGAGGACCGCGAGGTACACAACAAAACCAATTCCGTCTTAGCTGACAGAGTCATTGCGCGGGGGGGCTCGTATACGTACGCTCACGTACGCTCTGAGAGAGGAAGAGAGAAGTAGAAAAGGGGATAAAGATATTGCAAACAAATGACAAGACTGCGCACGGGCTCCACTGTATACGCGCTTCGTAGAAACAAATCTCGTCGGATCGAATTTACATAAACTTACATATACGCGCCGAGGGAGCACAGCTGAGCCCAGGGTCGACTCGGCACTCCCGGCGTATAGGCAGTAAAAAGCAACGCCTGAGCGTATTATATACGCGTATATGTACTATGTATGCGTGCGCGCCACGAGGGCGCCGGCTTTCTCTCGCGCTTGAATATTCACATCTTGGCATTTATTTGCAAGCTCCGCTCTACTCTACCTCTGCTCCGCTGCATCCTGGTCAACGGCTCGCGCACCTGTATACTTTTATCTCCGCGCGCTCTGCGGCCACGAGCACGAGAGTCTAAATGAAAGCAAGCCTTTTCATATCGATGTGTGCATCACCCGAGCTCCTCCTAAAAAAATGAAAGAGAGAAGAAGAAAGATGGAAGACTTTTCAGGTCAGCGTCGTTAAGGTACATACAGTGTGTGCGCCGCTGCAGGGAGAGCAAGAGCAAGTGCAAGCACCACACGAAACTGTGTCGCGACGAGGTGTCACGTACCTCTGGCTCGCGCACACAACGCGCACATGTATACACCTATGTACCTGTGTGTGCATGTGTAGCCGAGGCATCGCGCGCAGTGTTTGCTTTGAAGGTTGCTCAAATGACCCGCTCTCTCTCTCTCTCTCTCTCTCGCAAGCTCTCTCATATTCTTTCCTTTTCACGTCGTCATCTTCGTCGTCGTGGTCGTCGTTACTTATTATGAATCCTCGCTTTTGTGGTCACGATGTGGTCTCTCCGCATAGCTACCTTTCCCGCGCGCATCTTTTCAGAAGCCTGTAATATGCTCAACCGACGCGAATGTGAACATATTTTTAAACCGCACTTGTTTTTTTTTATCAATCGTCGTAGATTAATCAAAGAAAGGAATAATTATATAGAACTATAATTAGAAGAAAATAATTAAAGGAAAAATTAAAGAGAAAAAAACTTTTTCTGTACTCGTTACATGGAGTGCTTTCGTCGAGTATCCGCAATTTCCATCGCAATCGATTGATGTAGATGTAAAGGAACGAGAATTCACATCACACTTATCGTCGATCAGATGCCAGAGGACGAGCCGTTATAATACGGTTTTACGAGGACCGTAAAACAAATTCAGCTCCACGCTGAAGACTTTTATAACGAACTTAATAATGATTTTCCTCGCGCTGCCCTCGAGCACGCAGACTGGCATCTTTTAAAATATATATAGATCGTTCCAAGTATTTATAATGTAAGTATCATCGTCGCGATGACCCGCTAATTAAATTTCATCGCGTCCAAAATTGAATAAGTTTTCCTCGGTAAGCAGCGCGCGAGGAGGAGGAGACACTCAAGGCAATGTCTATGGATAGAGTCGTATTTAAGCATTATCCATGAGCGCGCCTCGGTCTATATATTCGGGCGCGAGTGCATATCCATATCTATCGACGGCAAGAGCAGTCGAGCCTCCAAAAGTACTCGATAATCACACGGGAGAAAATTCATAAAGAAGGAGAGAGAAAATTTTTTTCATCCGCGGCGTAACTCTGCGCTTCGCGAGAGGTCTCGAGAGGCGCGTTGGAGCTGAGAAAAAGTTGGCGAAGCATCAACAGCAGAAGCGGCGACGACAGCGCGAGCGCATCTTAGGCAAAGTCAGTTGACGAAGAAAAAATGCGAGAAGTGCGCGACGAATGGGTATAAGCAGGCGCAGTGCGCCCGCTATACTCGTCAACGGGATTGACTAAAAGCCTAAAGCTTCGCGAGTAGTAAGATATACACCGTTGGAATGGAGCTATTTCGTCTATAGATATACTATATGCCTTTATGTACCTGTATAAATTTGTATAGGAGTATACGTTTCATCTCGCCTTGGCACTATAGCTTCCTTGGAGCCTTGCGCCCTGCCGATGAAATTCTTCACGTCCCCTGGAATGAAATACGAGCTGAAAAAAGATGCGTCGCGTTGTTTCTGCAGCTCGTTTCATGCGCTCACTCCTTGTTTTGCTATATATTATTAAATCTGAAGTGTAAACACGAGTTTAAAGCCCCCTCCCCCTAGTACCAGTGTGTATAGGTATATAAACGTGGCGGCGATACGCGCGGCTGCTCAAAATGTGCGTGAACAATGATGGAAATTACTAGAGAGCTGCACGAGAGCGAGAGACGTTGTTGAAGTCTCTCCGCTAACATTTACGCAGCAGAAACGAGAGAGTGAGAGAGAGAGAGAAATGAAATAGCAGCGAGCGAGCTTGCCACACGTACGAGCCACGTATCTCTCTCTCTCTCTCTCTCTCTCTCTCTCCCCGGCATGCATAATGAACAAAGCTGAAGAGGCTTCTTATACGCATTTTAACTGCCACACGTTTGCTTACTCGCTCGCGATTTGCGGGTTTTTCTCTCTCGCGCAACTTTTGTCAAGATACTTTTTTTCTCATTCCCGTTGTTTTCCGAGTCGACTGCGGTAATGGCTCTCGCCTGTTTGTACGGCTCGTTATCTGGACCTGTAAACGATTATATTCTTTTTCGCTTCCGGTGAAAAAGACAACGGCGAAGGGGGAAAAAAATACTATATTTATCCGCAACGTTGCCAGTGTTTAAAGAAAATCGATGTCGAAGGAGATTGCCTTTTCAGATGATGTATTTGCTAAAAATATATAATCATCACGCATGGGTACGTTCTTTTTTTGCAGTATAAAGGAAGAAAAAGACAGAGATAGAGAGGAAAAAGGTTAAGCTATAGAAAGGGTCGAGGGTGGAGATATTGCGCGAAGCTTACTGGCTCAAGTTGAAATTATGCTCTACCCGTATACATAGAAGCTGCAGCTAGTGTCTATGTACGCTCGCGAGCAAAGTAACGAGGAGAGATTTTTTCTTCTTCCTCTTTTTCGAAATAAAACAAACACACTTTCGAGCTACACACTGGGCAACTTGTGTATACATTGCCATGCTTGTACCTCTAAGCGATATGTATTGTTGTCCACGATGAAATTGCCTGGCGGCGCTGCTCCAAAAGAAAGAGAGAAAGAGAGCTTCAATCTCCGTTACTTTTCCCCCCTTTTTTTTTTATTTTTTCAATATACTCAGACGACTACGGAGGTGGCGCACACACCCACGTACATGCACACGCAGCGGCGGCGGTGGCGGCGTCATTTTTATTCACCGAGCTCCTCTTTCGCACGCGTGCATGTCTGCGCCAGAAAGAGAGCTGCGCTGCGCATTCGAGGTCCTATGCATGCCAATGAGCAATACTGATCGATAAAAAAGGGCCCGCGTGCAAATGTTCATGTATAGTGATCGGATATTTCCCACGCCAGACTGCGCAAGCTCTGTACCATAGTCGCAGCTCCGAGTCTCCTATGTTCTTCCTTTATGCAATCGCTTATATTGTCGGATAAGGCTCTCCTCGCACACCGTCACGCTGCCTCCGTCGCCGTAATTTTATATACATACGATATATCGGGGTGTAAAAAAAATATGTAAGCAAGTCGATATTACTCCCTCCCATTGAATTTTGATGGGCATCGATTGCACGCGCCAAGTATAATGTATACTGCACCGGAGCAGCCGGGGGAGGTGACTCCAGTCGTACATAACGCGCGGCGATAAACACGGCCTTATAAATATATTCGCTGCGGCGTCGGAGAGTATTGGAATTCATTACCGATGTATTGTCGAAGGCGCAGATGTCGAAATCGATTTCGCCGTGTTGTCGGTTTAATGAACGTCGAAGTTTTTGCTCGAGCTATATTTTTTCGTGTTTTTTTTCATATTTCTTTAACTCGTGCTGCATATTTTACTTATGGTAATAATGTGAATATAAAGTCAAAAGCGCTGGTTTGGCCTTGCCACACTGTGTGTGCTGTGTGTGTGACCCTTTATACAACACGCTGAAAGCCTTTGCGCATAAGGAAACTCAAAGTTGAATATATAAGCGCGTACGTACGTCTACCGGGCGCATCTCGTTTATATGTAGACTACCTCTCTCTCCGGCTTGGAGTATACATATCAATATCGGTCGTATCAAAAGGATCCTTTTTAATCTCATATTTTGTCGGGCTTATACTTAAATTCTGGCGATTTTCGTCTTTTCGCGCACCGCAATCATTGAAATGGACAACGAGAAGCCTGTACAGTCCTGCCTCAACTTTTTGACGGCTGTACACGGAAATACAGTGGACGAGAATATTTTTCATCAGTGTCGAAAATGTTCTTTCTTCTTAACGACGACACTGAAAGGTTTTCTCTCTGCACAATTCCACGTATGACTAGCTCTTTCTCTCTTTTTGTACACGCGAGGGAGAGAGGCACCGTACGATAAACCTCGTACATTCATTCTAGATAATATCATATATTGCACGAACTTCTTTTTCCCTCTTCAAACCCATGGCACATATGCGTAACGCGATATTATTTTCTCGAGAGGTGGAAACAATTTTTTCTCTGGCTAGAAAGAGAAAACATTTTTCCCTTATTTTTTTTTTCTTTTGCTTTCATTTCCGAACCTCGACAAGTTACAAGGAATATTATTCGAAAATCTGCAAATGAAACGGTATATCAAACGTCATTCTCTTTCGCTCTCGCTCAAGCCGATCGAATATTATAAAAGCCGGCTGCATTTATACAGACGTGCGCGCGTGCAGTCTTGAGCCATTACCGCTCCACACACTGACGGTTATATACACGCGCGCGACGACGAACGAACTCATTGACCTGAAAAGTGTACTTGTGTGTAAGGTATACGCGCGCGGAGTCAACAGCTGCGAACTCGTGTGCTCGCGCGCGCGCGCGCCCTTGTGTAAATAGATATAGTTTTAGCCATTTTTCCGAACAGATCGCATTGAACGATAGAGAGACGCGTGAGCCGTATATCGGCGCCTGTCGAGGTGCATCGTCGTGCGCTCTCGAACAAGCCGTTTTCTCTTTCGTTTAAGTATCACGAAGACGTGACTTTGGATTTTTTTTCTTCTTCTTCTTCTCCATTTCCATATGTTGGCTGTTCATACATTGGCTTAAACTACTCGTTTTCTGCTGTTACCGCCTCCTCTTGCTCTTGCTCTCTCTCTCTCATTCTCAATGTGGAACACCAAATGGTGCGCGTAAGCAAGTCGTAGGGTAGTCGCAGGCAGTCAAGCACTTCTTTTCATATAGTACTCTATAGCAGCTCCGTGTCGAGTGGTCGTGCGTCGTCGTCGTCGTCGTCGTCGTCGTCGTCGGTGGTAGGTAGCGGTGGCAGCGGCGTCGCCTCGAACCCAAAGTACACAGAGCTACTTCTCGACCTGAAATCGAATTTCCGCTCAGTTATAGAGCCGGCGTGGATTTTCAGCATCGGAGGCAGTAACCCATTATATATGTACATAGATTTACGCCAGTTTTGTTATTGATTCTTATTGGACAGCTGCAGCTTGCAAGCATTTCCACGTTCATTCGAATACGCCTCTCTCTGGCTCTCTCTCTCACTTTCGAGCCGAGCTATATTATAGGCGTACTGCGAGCGAATAACCCGTGCTATTATCGTAACGGCACGATGTCGAAGAAACACTTGAACGAGACTTTTTCTCCGATCTGACTTTTTTCAAAACTGTGCGTGACGTCTCTTTGATCGGAGATTCGATGCTGCTGTAAGATTTTCCGCCTTTCTCGAACGCGCGCGCGTACCTTTAATAAAATGCAAAAGTCACTTTTCAATGCAAATGAGAAACGCGATACAGCAGTGTTGTTCGTTGTATACGAATATCTCGAGGAATGAATCGCACAAACACAATACAGTGAATAGACTATGAGCTAATAAAAAAAAAAAAAAAAAGAAAAGGTCGTATAGGTACGCGATCAAAGATCGAAAAGCAGCTGCGAGCTGAGCTTTAGTTAGCCGCACGTCTGTCAAATATAAAGCCTGAAATTAGTCTACATCGCGAAGTTGTTTACACTCCGATGCAATATACACTGATAAGTTGGCCCTGCAAAGCCTTCTTATAATAGCAGTTGGTAGCTAGCTAGGTAGGTGGGTATAGGCGCAGCGCGAGGTACGGAGCTTTTAATATATACGGAGGCGCACGCGCGCTCGCGTAAAAGACTCGTCTTTCTACACTCTCTTACTGCTGAGCTTTCGCTTTGAAGGCCTCGTGTGTAGGGCATAATATAATTTGCTTTACGTTAAACCTTTCCGAGCGCAGCGGAGGGGCTGCTCCGGCGCTCTGCATATGCAGCGCCAACACACCTACACCGTGTACAAGTATAATACGGCGCGCGCGCGAGAAAGCAATAAGAGCCAAAATACCTGTATACCGTACTACATGTGCCGGCGAGCAGACGGACACACACACACACAGACGCAAACACACGCATTTGGCAGTAACACGGTCGCCGCTGTACAAATTTTAACGTCGAGATGCAAACTTTCCGTACGTTGCAATTTATTGTTGTTGTTTCAGTTTGCGAGAGATGCCGGCATCAGTCTTTCTCGGGGCAAAGCGCGCGTTATAAGCGTTGCGGTGTTCTCTAGCCATTGTGTGTGTGCCGACGAGCTTGCGTATATATATGCGCTACATAGTAGCAGTACAGGCGCATATCAAGCGGTCGCCCCGACGAGCACGTATAACTTTCCCATGCCTCGGAGCTCGAGATTATTTATTTTCATACATGTCAATTATTGCTCGTTTTGCCTATTCGCAAAAATACATAAACGCGCACGGCGCTTACTCGACGCGATGCTCCGCGATCGAGCTCGTAAAAGAGATACGGACGAGCGACAGAATTAATGTTTGCACTCGGAAAACGAAATCGCGCGCTACATATACGGACTTATACACGCGGCTGTATAAAGGAATGTCAAAAAAAAGCAGTTCGCTACTCGAACGCGAAACAGTGCGGAAAGGTGCTTCAGTTTTAATGGATCGAGCAAATACGCGCGCGCGTTGAGCAGCATGTTAATGCCGTCGAATTGATTTCGATATCGGGCGCGCAATATTCAATTACAAAAGAAAACGAATCGCCGCGCGTCGGTATGCATTGCTCGGCGAGGAATCAAAGCGGCGCCGCTCGCAGAGCTCTCGGGGCTCTCTGTACACTGCACTCGTAATTTTGCAGGCTATCGCGCGCCAGGCGCAAGCTCGAGCGCAGCTATCCAGCGGAGCTACACGGAGCGGTAGTACGCGGTAATATGCCAGGCGGTCGCCGCTGCGGCTCATACCGCACACGCTGCAAGCTCCACTCGATCGAAATAATGCAATCAGCGTCGTCGTGTGGACAACGACCGCGAGGCCACATACACACACGTACCCTTTCCACCTGCGCAACAGCAGCTAGCTCTAGACCAAAGGCACGCGCAGCTATTCGGTTACCGAGTACGTGTGTGTGGGTGTGTACGAAACACGTATGCGCCGACACCGATGCATGTTGTGTGCAGGTGCACCCGCAACGACGACGCCTAGCCTATCAACGATCCTGTGTACACGTATACGCGCGCGCGCGCGACGCGACGCTGCGATATTATGCTCGAGCCATCGTGCGAATATCGGCACCGGGAGCCTTCTCGTTTCCATCGTCGAACCCTAAGTAGGTTATAAATTTTTACGATCTCACTTACGCCCGAGACTCGCACTTCGGATACATTCTTGGCTTTCAAGAAACTACATTAGAGATACGTGTAAGCAGCGCTGAATTATTGCTAGGACGCTGTAAATGTAAATACAGACCAGTCAAATATCCGCAGTATACTTATGGCTCCCTTGAATCGATTCTTATTTCAACGCGAGGCTCGATGGTCTGACTAAAACCACTCGCATCCACTGAATTTCAATAAATTACATTTTCAATCCTATTTACGTTTATGTTGTATACGAATATCATGCGATTACATCCAAGCTAATTTATTACAGGATCGGATGGCAAGCCAGGACCTCAAGGACCTCCAGGACAGCCGGGGCTGCAAGGTAATGTCCTTAAACTTTCGCTCCTCTCTCGTTTTTGTTTTATCTCGCGCCTCAACGAGCAAATATTATTATGCTCGCGCCCCTAAGAAAGTTGCTAATTAATAGAAGCGCAAAAAGATGAGAGGACCGAGCCGAGCAGTGTGCCTCCCGTAATTATGCGTGGCGCTCGACTAGTCGTACGTCATCGTATTGCCTTTTACCCTATGTGTTTTTTTTTTATTTTGCATGTCGAGGCCGAGCGCCAAGTACTTATTAAGAGCAACTTTGCAGACCGTTTACGCGATATATCGTAATCCAGCCAGCAACAGAGAGAGAGAGAAAGAGAGAGAGAGAGAGAGAGAGAGAGGCAGAGGAGAGATGAAGGACCAAGTTTCGCTAGCGCAGCATCAGCGTCGGAAATTAATGCTCCCCGAGCGCCAAACTCGAGTAGCGAAATTCTTCCGCTTGCCTCTCTCTATCTCTCTTTCGCTTAAGTATAATATGTAGATATATGTATAGTCTCAGTCTCACTGTGCACCTATAACAGAATTTTAATTTATGAATAAGTTTTGTGCTCACTTGACTCTTTCCAGCATAAAATTTCTGACGAAAAAGTGTAATCATCTTACCTTATATACGTGGAGCCTTATTTCTCGGCTCGACAAACGAGCGCGACAAACCATCGGTTTCGGCTAAAATCCATTTACATTTTCTATTTTGCTTTCCTTTCGTTTCGTCCTGTAAAAGTTTTGCAAAAAAGTAGCCACCGCGACTCTGCTGAAAGCCCCGTGGGCCTTGTACGTGGGAGCGAGTGAGCGCCAGGAAGATCCGAGCATAAATGAGTAAAAACCGCAAAACCGCCCGGTCGACGATATTACTCGCACTGATTGCGAACGCGCATAAGTCACGCAGGCCGAATCGTGCTGATGCTGCGGTGAGAGCTTTAATTTAGCTAGCGGGTGTGCCGGTGGTGGCCCTCTCTCTCTCTCTCTCTCTCTCTCTCTCTCTCTCTCTGTGCTGCAAGCCACATGCGTTTGCTGTACTCACCAGCAGCTAGCTCACGGATACGGCACTGACTTGTATGTTGCAGGTAGGACTGGTCCGCGAGGACCCCCCGGCCAGGACGGCAAGCCCGGAGCGCCGAGCATCGTCGCCTACACGCCTTTCAAAGCCAATCTCAGCCTCGAAGCTCACAGCCTTCTTATACCGCCATCGATCGTCGGTGAGTTGCCACCTTCTATAAACAGCTCCGACGCTCTCTTTTCTCTCGCTCGCAGTTCTCGAGTGAAAATCTACCCGTCGCGCCGCGCGCGCCAGCGTATATCACCTCTCGGCTAGAGAGAATAAATGATGCGAAACTGGGAAATAGGAGAGCCCCTCTAAACAGGTGGTCTGTAACTTTTAAATTTCCAACAAACTGCCTGAGATCTTAACGCAGGCTCTCGGCTATAAATTATGGAATGAAAACCATAAAAACAGCATAAAACTCGCCAAGTAACGCGCAGACTAAGCACTACTAAAGTTCTTAGAGCTTATTTTCCTTTTTGACATTAACCAGCTGTAAAATCATCATGCGACATTAAATTTTCGGTATCCTTGAGTATTTTTTGCGTCATATACTCGCGCAGAAAAACAAAAGCAATGCAAGCTCTTGGGTCGTAGATAATGAAACAGTATGAGGTATTGAAAGCGCAAAAAGATCGCTCGAATCGATTTCATATATTTCGCGCTTTACGCTCCCGATGAATACGCATTGAATCGACGACGCTCTAAGTTATAAATTGGATAAACGCGTATATAATATGAGAGAATATAAATAGACTGCCTTATCAAAGGTTGCGCTTGCGCGCGTATATTCATTGGAAGATTGATGCGCAATTTCTTGAATAAATCATCGGAGCAAGTTCCATTGTAAACAATTAATCAAGCGCATTCGCGTGGGCTTTTCTTCAAATCTGCACGCGAGATAACTTTCTGGGGACTGCGACTGCACATCGCGCGCATCATCGCCGTTCACTCGACGCGACTGTAAATGTATGTGTACGCGCTGGGAGCAGGGAGCGATATAGAAAAGCCGAACATGCTGGTATCTACCTATCGGGAAGTCGCGCGATCGCATCAAAGCCGATTGAAATATAATTAAGCGAGTAGCTTGTGCTATCCATGTAGCAGCTGACACCGTTGGCATGCTAGCCTAGTAGCTCCGCTGCATGAATATTGATTTCTGTGCCGGATATTAATGAGCTCTTTCATCGGGGGGCCGATATGTGCATCGCGCGCGAGTCGATACGTGTACGCGTGTGAGTGCAGGGCCTCTCGCAGTCGCTGCATTCATCTGATTATCGGTGTCGCGTTCGCTTGCAGGTACTTCGCCGATTCATTACGTCGTAGCTGAGGAAGGTGTGAATTTGCGCCTCGAATGTCATGCCGCTGGAGCCCCGACCCCCGTCATTCAGTGGCACAGGCCGGACGGCTCGCCGATACACACGGGCAGCTGGTCGGGTGAGTATTTTCCACTGCATTCTCAAGCTTCGATATCTTCTTTTACTTCTATACATTTATTTTAAACAAAACAAAAAAAGTTATCTGCGGTGTGCTGCTGAAAAACACTACGTGGCATGGAGAAAACGCAATTTTAAACAAAGGCGGTCTTTAAAGCTGACCCATAAACTAATTAAGTGCGAGAGACTGTTGTAGCTTTGTTATCGCTTTTCTTTATCGACCTCGTATAAAAATTGCTGCCCGCTTAACCCAGACCAAATGACATTTTCTCCTTGTCCATTTTCTATAGCGAAGAAAATATTCCAGAAGCTTTTAGTGCAAAAGCTCGTGGTGAAAATTGCAACATCAACATCATTGGATATTAATATGTTCAAATTATCGGTGAAAAGCCCTATGCTTCAGCCCTTCTGGTCGACTATCGTTGGAGAAAAAAAAGTGTAAACTTTCACGAATAAAAACTGTTGCTCGACGTTGCGTTGATTTCAATAGATGATCGATTCGAAGCAATAAAAAAAAAGAGAGGGAAAAAACGTCATCGACATTCGAATGGTTACATTTTTTCGTTTGTCAAAATGAACAAAGGGAAATGTTTGATACTGCCCTCGTAACAAAACGATCCAATTTAGCAAATCGCGCGACGACGTACACTTTCGCACTTTTTTCTCTCATTTTTATTACGCTGACGTGGTCGTTGAGTCGTATTCAAGAGTTACTAGCTTAGCTCTATATATATACGGCGTATAGTGCAAAACAAGGGCCCGAATAATATGTACGAGTGTGTACGAGTGTAGAGGTGCCTGGATGGGTTACGTATACCCGAAAGCTCCGATACGTGCGTGCATGCGGCCTCGTTAAAGTGTGCCTTTTCTCGTTCTCTTCTTATTTTCCAGCGCGAGAAAAAAAACCTTGTCTCGGCTAATGAGAACAGCCCTTTTTTTTATATGTGCGTGCGATATATATACAGCAGCACGGTACATAAACAACAACGTGTACTGCCGCTGTACATATATTTTTCTGAGGGTGCAAGACTCTGGAACGATTCAATGACGACTACTGCACGGCGCGCAGCGTTAGAAAAACGACCGAGCCGTATCGTGACGGCTGCTAATGAACTTTTTGCTCCGTAGCTTATGGAGCTCTGTTTGTGCGGTGCAGGTAGCACAGCTCCACCTCCGCGTATATATTTATATGCAGATTTAAAAGCGAATGGCCCGTGACATTGTCATTTTAGTATTTTTTTTTTTTTTACTTTCCTGTTGTTTTTTTTTTTTTTGTTACTACGCACCTCTCTCAGGGTCCTGGATACGGCTGGATCATTTTAAAATCCATTTCGGAGTGGAATATTTATATGATATTATACAGTTGACCGGTACAAAGTACACGCGAGCGCCAACTTAAAATTATTCAAACTGCGGCCGCGTGTATAATTCACCGTGTTCATTTTGTATACTCTGCAGAAACACGAATTGCTTTACGAATGTAGAAGCTATTATAAATGTTTGTTCTCTCGCGGTGTGCGCCTGATTCATATTTATGTATACACGTTTGAAGACTACCGTGGCGTACGCTCAGCATGATGAGTCAGAAAGTGACAAATAAATACATACCGGCTGCATTAGAAAATAAAATATGAAAAATTCTCGAATATTAGACGGCTTTCATAATACACACGATGTTGGAGTATTAAAGCTTAAAACGATATCGAAAAAACGCGGGTTTTTACGTAAAAATTTCTTCGCGAGTCTCGGCAAACATCGAATAGCTCCTGATTGAAATGTGATGTATCAAATGGTAAAATAAAATTCTACGTGGAACGGAATTATAAGCAAACATACAAGTGGTCAATTAATACGATTGATATTTTCACTCGGAAAAAATATCGCAGCGAAATTCATGGCAAACCGTGGCAAACGTACATGGCAAACTGTGAATTGCAGCGCAGTTACATGAAATGACTATATGGCTTGCAGGGATGATAGAATTACTCGAAATATACAGTCGAAGCGGCAGAGAGCTTCAACGGTGTACACGATACACAGATGCTCCGGCACGTGAATAACAACTCCGAACCAATGGTTGACGCATAAGATATTTGGCTCATGCATGTGCAGTATGTGTGTGCAACACGATGCTCATACAGGGTAAACATGTTGACCGAATACGGCTCACACGGGGCCATGATGCAACAGCATCGGCAGCCTGAATTTATAATGTTAATCAAATCCGCGTTTATAATACATCGATCGATCGATCCGCGCCCAGCGATAGTCCGCTGTCCAGCTTATATATCGCGCGCGTCCACGTGCAGCATGGCCGCAGAGCAATGATTTCATATGCGCGCGCGCGGCGCTGGCCACTGCATGACGGACACTTCATTAATCGACGCTAACCAGCTCGAGCTTGTGCGTGGCCTGCATATATATACGGCATATAGAGCGACTTGTTTCGCGTGCGCGCATCATATATTGGTGCGCTTGTGCAAACTAGCCGCGCGCGCGCGCGCTGGATTTTATCTCGATATGCGCGTTCGCGTGTAGTACGCCTGTAACCGCACACGCGTGTTTTACGTATACAACAACGCTGGATTAATCTAATTTGCCCGATGTAAATTCGTTTACATTGGAACGTATAATGCATATGCATATCGCTGCATGCAGCTGAGCTTACTGGAGCGCATTCGAAACACGAAGACTCGAGCGAGCGCCGCTCCGACATCCTCCGTCGTGCCTAATGCACGCGCACGTGTTAATGTAAAGTCTATTCAACTGACTCGAAGCGTCGATCAACGGAGCGCGAGAAAGTGTGGGTACGTGTTGTGTACGCAGCGCAGTGCGGCATCATCGGGTATGACGCGTAAGAGCTGAAATAAGCAGAGCCGACTGTGGCTCCTGCAGCTAAATGTGTTTACATGATGATGTGCGCCCAGCTGATCGAGTAGCGCTAGTCGCGCTCCATTTGGTAAACCTACATGACTGAACTACTGCGACACGCTCGCCCAATTTTGCTCCCTAATTTTCTTTTCGTTCTTACTTGAATTTGATAACACCTATAGAAAATCTTCGATGTTCATCGAATACATATTGCTTTGAAAAAATTCTATTCATATGTGATGTTTGAATTTCTCAACGGTCCAATATTCCGAATACAACAAGGAAATGCACGCTAAAATTAGGGTTTTATTTGTATCTGTAAAGCCTTTAAAGTGACCTTGAAAAGACTTCTATTTTCGGTAGAACACGTTATGTATAATCGTATATTAAACGTGTTCACATAAATAAATGTATAAATATAATTCGACATTCACCGCGCACATCTATATACGAACGCTGTCACTATTGCTTCCACAAAGTTTCAGCGGACGAGCCGCGACTTATCGTGTTTCCACTCGTCCGTTTGATTATTCTCGAGCGTCGAGTTAGTTCGTCGCAAAGTCGACTTTATATAATATCTATGCCATGTGTCATTTATTGTCAACTTCCATTATAATACCCCAGACTGCAGCCCGGCGCTCTTGGTCGATACAGACAGCCTCGATTAGCTCAGGTTGCTCTGTTTTGATGCTCACGATTGCACGCCTTTATATAGACACGAACATACATATAGGAAGATTGTCGTTCTAACGGAGAATATAAGCCAATTTTGTGATTGTTGTTTGTTTTACAGCTTCGGCCATTTATGGTAATTCTTTGAACCTATCGTCAGTTCACCGAGAGGACATGGGAAATTACACTTGCACCGCCGACAATGGAGTTCCGCCAAGTTCGATCAAACGATATAAGCTCAATGTAAAATGTAAGTTTACATTGTCATAATCCGAATCATTACTTTTCAATTTTAATTTCAATCTCGATCTGAGTGAAAGACATTTACAATATTATTGAAATTCGTACTTGGTAAGTGACTTCAAAGAGATATTGATATTTTGCTCAAAGCAATTTAATACACGTGTTTTCAATCATGAAATCGATGATCATTGCTTATTCGAGTGGAAATAAATTGAATACGATTTTGAAAATTAATTTATTCACGGAAACGTATGAATTAATGTTATAGAGAACTCGTGCGGCAATCAAATTGATCAGAAACGAAATTCCATATCTAGATTCGAGTTTATTTATTTGATTGGCACACTTGAAGTCATTATCGCGAAAATAAATATTAATCGACACTCTGAAAAAACGGGTATGTTCATCAGATAAGCTAGAAAATGGAATTAAAATCCCATCTATATTGAATCCGGATATGATACGTGCACTTTCACGTTTATAGTTATATTTGTGTATAATTTAACGAAAGATGTGCCAATATATTATGTATCTCCCTTTATTTGATAGGTATAAGCTTAACACGAATTGTGGAAACAATGGAAATGAAAAATTTATTAACATCAATTTCACCTCGCTCAAACCATCCCGTTTATTACGTTATTTCGTTTTATTATTTATTATGACTGGTTACAATTTTTGAATGATTTTAAAATAATTTAATTCGATTTAAAAAAAAAGACCGCAAAACCCATCTCACTTGAAATGCGTCAGACAATTTCGTAATCAAGCTTGTAGTATCAACTTTTTTACTAGTTTTTTTTTCTCATTCATAGCCTCTCCTTATTGCATCCGTCCTCTATACAGCTTAAAACTAGCCTCACATGTTTCATGTGAAATTCATTTTAAAGCTCGAGTACGAATTTTTCATAATAATCATGCTGTTTTAATTTGAAAATTTTTTTTAATAATCTTACTACGCTCATTCATTTCAAAAAGCAGAGTTAATTTTTTCAAATATTAAGATCGTGACGCCTCGTTTTTACGCGTTTTAAAACCAAAATGTACATAATTTTTTTTACAATAAATTTGATTTTAATTATCTTGAAACAGACGCTATGAAGCTTTTCGAGATCACTATGATTTTGAGAATTTTCAAGTAATTAGCGAATTTTGAATGCATCATACAGATGGAGTATTCGCATAGAAATTGAAATTAACTGCGTACACAAGTCAATTTACACGTACACTCGGCGCGTTTTCTGCGTTCGCCCTTTGAATGCGTACAGAGCTCTATGGCTGTCTCATCGTTAATTATTAGCTATATATTCTGTATAGGCAATGGTATATACAACATACGAGCATCTGTACGCGAGCAGTTCGATAACGATGTAACGAAACAGAAGCGTAAACTCGATTCACGAGGCATGCGGCAATGCACAGAGTCGTCGTCGTCGTCGTCGCGCCTGATGGTTATACTCTTTGACAGCTACCACACTACTCTTTGTGTGTATACGTACTTCATATATACGCGTTCAATGCGATCCTTTCGTTTCTGTACATTCGCATTTCCCATATACACATTCGCTTATATGTTGAATACGTATCGATTTCGAAGATGACATGGCATTTGGGAGCGCGGGTGAAAATAATACATACGATCGTTTTCGCACAGTTTCACCTTTGGTGAGGGTACGAGCCCAAGTGATTAAGATTCGTCAAAACAACATCGCGACGCTCGAGTGCGAGGTCGAGGCTTACCCGAAACCCGATATGCACTGGGAGAGCAGTTACGGCCGGTTGGATACCAAGCTCGAAAAGTACAAGATCACGGAGGAGGAGTACAGGCGAGACTACAAGGTATGTCCAACGAGACCTATTCAACGATATTCGCGCGACTTTTTTTCCTTGCACGATTTATATAAATGATTTAAGAGGTGGTAATGCGATTTCATTAAAAGCTTCGGCAGATATTTTTATTAATGAAGGTAACGGGGATCGAGAGGGAAATTTATAAATTCTGATTCATTAGCATAGAGAACGAGGCGCATTCATATCGCGCGAGTCACACAGTTCATGAACTTGAGCGTCTCAGAAATATTAATATACTCGTCGCTTTAATAAACGTTCGCACGCATGAATATAAGTACGGTATAGGCACATACGCACACGGCGTAGATCGTAACGTACGGTATACATAAATCTAAATACACATAGGATGATATAGGCTCTCTTGCAGCATGCATGAGCTTGCGCGCTGGTTCTCTGTGCCGGGGCGCGTACGACTTCCCAGCTCCGACACACGAAATTGATGTACTTTGCAAGGCAAAGTATAAAATTACTCGCGCACACGCGCACATAGTGAGTCGCGAACGTGTGGAAGCTCGTCGATCCTCGCGACGGCGTAGCAAATCATCGGGTTATTCTACTGTTATTATGCGCCGCTGTGTACGACACTTTTGATGGAGCACACACCCGTGTATCGAACTAATAATGAACGAGAAAATGAATGTTTTGCCCAACAGTTCAGGATCAGATTGAAAATCCTCAAGATGACCTCTTCGGACTACGGTGTTTACTACTGCGTGGTGAGGAACACCATCAACACGACGAGGGGAATCATAAACGTCAGAGGTGAGCTCTTAATTTGGAAATTGCTCGTCGAAAATGTGCCTCGAAATTGAAACGAAGGCTAACAATGTCGATGGAATTTTCAATGTCACAGACAACAATGACAAATCAGTCGAGCCGAGAGGCACGGGCGTCTTCGGCAAGCCAGCCCCGCCGAGACCCCAATACAGAAGTCTCTGCCCGCCCGAAATTAATTGCGACAACTGTCCGCGAGCGAATTGCGGATACTCGGGCATAGAGGCGAAACCGTTGACAGGTATAGGCATCAAAGGCATGCCGCCTCGAATTGCCGGTAAGTTTCGTCTTACTTCTCTCTCTCTCTCTTTGCGCGCGTATGCGTTTGATTGAATCCGCGCGTACCGTCCAAGAAATGCTCTTGACTGAATTAATCGAGATTACACCGGGTGCGATAATGTTTGCGCAGAGGGCGTCATAGGAGCCGTCGGTATAGCCGTATTCAAAGGCCAGATGGATGACACTTACGGCATCTGGATGCAGGACGCGTCGCCCAAAACCGAAGACACGGCCGGCAAGCTCTGGGTGACTCGCAGCACCGACACCTCCTACATTTACGAGTACGCTCAGATCGACGATTTCGTGCAGCAGAAGACGCCGAGGGTCATTAAATTACCCTATCCGTTTCAGGTGAGTGTGCACGACTCGGCTAATTATTTTTTTTTCCACCCGAGCTTAAAATATATGGAGAAAATATAATGATCATAACGCGATTCCCTCATGAATTTTCCATCGAGGATTCGGCCTGCCGTCGGTTTTGCATAATCGCGTAGCGTGGCTCGAGCTTTACGCTCTTGCCAAACAGTCGCTGCGCGAAGTATTATTGCGCGCAAAGGAGCGAAGTAATCCGTTTGCGAATGAAAAAAAAAAAAGAGAAAATTAAGTGAAGAGCCGAGCGTGATGTTTTTAGGAAAAAATTCGCATTCCCTCGAGCTATTTTCAATTATTTTCATTTCAATCAGACGTGATGCGTGATGCGTTTTAAAAAATCATGGTAACCACTGGAACCAATTGAACGAGTATATAAGTTTAAAAAAAAAAGCGAATACATCAATGCCTCGAGGACTATGACGCGGCATCGCCAGTCTCGCTTTAATTCAAACGTATATCATCGCGCTGCGCGTGGAAAAATGTCAAGCACTTGCCGCATAACGAAAATTAATTAAAACCGCGTGTATTCGAATCAAAGCTCACAAAAACTGTATACATCGCGGCGAATATTTTTCTGAAAGTTCCGTCCGCACCAAAAAAACCAATGTCCTTTTTTTTTAACCATTAATTATAAGCGCAAAAAATGATGATGATTGTGTCTCGATTACACGCAGGGCAACGGTCACATCGTTCACGACGGATACTTCTTTTACAACCCGTACAATCGCTCGTCAATCGTGCGACTGGATTTAACGCACTCCGAGGGCACAATGTACGCCTACGGTAGGCTCGAGCTCGAGCTGCCCAGATTGCGCGTCAACACGGGCAACTACCTTTATACGCCCGAGCACAACTTCAATTACGTCGACTTTGACGTAGACGAGAATGGTGCGTATGTGTGTGTGTGTGTCTGTGCATGTTCCATGTGTTCCATGTGCATGAGAGCGCGTTATCACTCGATGTTCTTCTCCGCTGCGCCTCGTCCCCGCGCGCGTCGTCCTTTGTAGAGACACTGCAGCCAGCAGATTATGTTGTGACTAAGCTGTATATTTAGCTCGGCGGAAGCTCTACTTCGGCACTTTGAAAATATGCCCCCCATAGAGGATCATCGGAGAATTTCACGAAAATAATTACTCACCCTTATTCGATTTCAGTAGAAAAGTTTTGCTTTAGTCAGGCGCGCGCCGGGCACGGGCACGAAAGCCGGAAAATCTGCTGATACACGAAATACCTTTTTGCCCTTTCCATTGTAATGAAGCAGAGGCAGCAACAAGCTAATCGTTCCTCAACTTTCACGTTGTCTTATTTTATACGATTGGAGATAAATTAAATGAATGATTCGGAAAGCTTATACTTTTGGTGCGCGAGTCGATTTCAAGTCATTCGTAGTCGGGGCATGGCAAAGGCACGCATTAAACCCGATCACACCAGCTCGTTCTCAAGTCAAACAATCTAGCTTGCGCGCGTGCAGATGCATTTACAAGGCATACACACGTAGTATATCCTATACACTGCAATTCTCAATGATGGGGCGGTGTATATGTACACAAGTATATACAGTATACATAGACGCTGCACATTATACGTGTAACGGATTGAAACTTGTGTATAGCGAGCCGCACAATGCCAGCCACCGCTATTATACGCAAAGATGCGAGGCACAAATGGCTTCTCTCTATTCTCTCGTACTCGTTCCCTTAATAATTAAACGTCAAGTTGTTCTAGTGAGCGTCTGTATATATGTATACGTGTAAGCAGCAGCCCAGACACGCGCAGGTGTATGACACATGCTCTCGCCAAAGAGAGAACTCGGGGCTCCTTAGATGCTTATCCTTGCTGATACTGCCGCCAAGTTTTTGGCAAGTAGGAGCCACAGCACCTAATATTAGAAGTTAGCCGAGGCTACTTACGAGCATGCTCCGCAACCAAGTTTCGATTGTCTTTGCCGAAATGACCTTTTCTACCTTGCAGCAGTACCCTCTTTCCAGCACTTTCGCCTTTCTTAATTCAAAGATATCTCTTTAATCTTTTAGTTCTGCACCTGTACCCGTCGTTTCGTACCCTTCTTTTCTTTTAACACTCCTATAGATACTTACTGCTTGGCTGGCTGATTGACACTGAAACTTTTATTACATTTTGTTTCTTGCACTTTAGATATTAGATTGTTCCATTTCAATTTTTATTTTTAAAGCATTGCAGATAAATCATCACCGTCAAATGTAATGCATAATTAAGCGCAATCTCTTACACTCGATGTAGAGAAGTAATATAAAATCATGTTGAATTTCCACCCTTAGGTCTGTGGGTTATCTACGGAACAGCGAGCAACGGTACCATCGTCATGAAAGTCGATCCGAACGACATGACAGCCGAGTACGCCTGGGACATAACCGTCGATCATCACAAGTACGGCGAGATGTTCGTGGCTCGGGGTGTGCTCTATGCCGTGCACAGCATTTTCGATTCTACCATGAATATCAGGTGATCCTACATTTTTATCGAATTTCTTTCAGCCTCTTCTTCTTCTCTCTCTTCTTTTTTTTTCTTTTCTTTCACCTTGAGCTGAAACAGCGAATAATTTTTTTCTACACTCTCGTGCCAGCTTTTACGTAATTTAATCTTAACGCGCAAAGTAGGAAAAACTCGCTTCATTTTTCACGGTATAGGGATAGACTCTGGCTCGCAAGAAAGCACTTAAAGTATTTAAGAGTATTGCTTCGATAACTTTTTCGCGGTGGCATGTTTATTATACAAGCTGACTTTGCTTTTCTCGTTAAACTGTATTGATAGCACGCGTAACTCGCTGCAACGCGGAAAAACTTGAACTTCTATACACAGACAAATATACACACACGTTAAAGATAGAAGTTCATACCGTTGCGAAAATCTTTTTTTTTACTCGCGCGACGATGCCCTCTGCTCGCGAATGCATTCCATGCGTGATGCTTATTTTTTCCAATTTAATCTTGTTATCGGAACTTTCTTACTAATGAACTTATGGGCTTTACAAATTGCTTGTAAAATTTAGTTTTTTCTCTAAAATAATACGTAACAAATATACATGAAAAATATTTACAGTTTGGCCTTTGATCTGTACCTGGGAAAACCGATGAGCGTCAGCTTGTCTTTTTCAAATGCCTACCGGAGCGTGACTATGCTGAGGTACAATTGCATGACGAAGGTAAGCCATGAGACGCTTATTATTATTTTCCTTCGTTTGATATGAAAACTGAAATGTTATACTTTGACAAGTGCAGAAAAACACGTACACGTTCTCGCGCTCGCGCGTATACTTATTGTGCACAATTTCAAAAGCTCTAGAAGTGTTTCGCGATTGGACATTTTCAATAACTCCGTAGAATGCACAGAGGGAACGAAAACCCGATAAATGCCAATTCATATCTATCAAAAGTGCTTCGCTATTGAATTTTCAATACTCGAGCGCTGCTATGTACTGAATGTCATTGCTGATATCTTATACTCGCGTACAAAAAGCTGATTTGGCGCGCATAATGCCCCTTTGACTTTTGCGAAACGTGGCACGCTGTTTAAAAAGCCATGACGCTTGTTATTAAAATGTCACAAAACGAGCTGTTTGTCCAATCATTGGGAGAAACGGTCGCGATAAACAACGAGGCGCCGGTATTGTATACATATTTGGCATGCGCTTATAAATGACACGAATCTCTCTCGAGCACACTCGAATTTGTGCCAACAAAGGCACGTGCTTTCACGCGCTTCGCCTACCCCGACGCAGCTCTACTGCTTGAAACGTATCCGCTATATCTTAGCACGTGTTTAGATACCAAAGTTAGCATGGATAATACATTCAAACCCTCGTTTCGAATAATCCTGCATATCTATCGCGTGTTACATGAGCACGTAGCATTCACCATTTAGAATCATGTCAAAAAGATTTTATTCGTGACAATTTCTTCATTTTTATTTATAATAATAATTATGAATTTAAGTAGTTGAGCATTTTCTAGATCTCGTTCATTCGTTTCATGATATTTAATAAAACTACATTGTTATTTTTAGTAATTTAATGATATAAATATTAATAGTTTAATTTTTATGCAGGAATTATATGCATGGGATAAAGGATCGTTACTTGCCTACCAGGTTCGCTATTAAATGTGTCCTTCATTTGGACATAACTGAATCATTAATTTTTCAAGTCCAAATCATCAAGAGAAAAAATTGCATCATTTTGTGTGAAACAAAATATGTGAGTTAATAGTGAGATGTTGTATACAGCTTCATTAATACAGGTTTGTTATGAAAATAGCTAGCATAGGTTTTCAACATTTTTCAAGGATAATTCATTGTGATATGAACATTTTAAGTTTTTACTACTTCATATTTTTTGAGAAAATACCAAGTACCAAAATATTTATCAACATAAAACTCTAATGTAAATAAAGTAATGCATTTTTCAAAATTTCCAACTATTTGTGATGAAAACCTATTTTCAACTAAAATTATAAATAACATTTTACTAACAAACATTTTTAAAACAATGAAAAAAGTACTTAAAAACACCGTGTGTATTTGGAAAATATTAGGAATATAAAAAAAATGAAACGGATTATTATGTAATTGATAACAGAACAAGTTATCGTATACATAGAAATTAAAAAAAAAAAAAAGAAAGACTTTCGAGACACTTTCAAATGCTATTTGGTTTTCACAGATAAAATGTTGAAATTCATGTATCAAACAATCCTGTAAAAGCGACCATTCATACGTACGGGCTTATTGAGTTAAAAAAAATGTTAAACTCAACGTTGGTATGTGTGAGAAATTGCAATTGAAAAAAAATGTACACCCAAGGGTGTTACTGACATTTTTATTCTACTCTCAGGCTCAAGAGAGATGAGAAACGGTTGGGGAATCATTATTTGCCTATTCACTGCTCGACTGTGTTGCTGCGTATAAACGATATAGATATATCGAAACTGTATGGCTCTTGTACGACGGCAATTGTCAGAGTGAATTGTGACTTCCACGCTGGACTGCAAACTATCCGAGTCACCTATTTTTTACCCTTGCGATAAAATTGTTTTGTACTTGGTTGCGTTGTTGTTCATTTTACCTGTTTTTTTACCGATGTTTTTTTTCTCCATTCTAGTGTGTATAGACTATCCGATTTGTTTATTTTTTCCCCGTTTACAAGAACGCATGTTTATAGGTTTGTAAATGTTAAAAATACGACAGATGTGGTAAAAGAATGAATGTAAAATATTGTTAAATTTTATCTCATCTCATCTGTTAAAATAACTAATAGAAATATAATTATGATACGCCGCTAGGTAAAAACATATCCATCATAATTATCTCAAATTCTATAAAATGATATACTGAACTGCCCAGAAAATGTATAATAAATATAATTTGTATGCTATATTTATCATTTAAACTATTTCATCATTTGTTAGGTTCGTGAAATTATATTTGATTTAAAATGAAAACATAATTACTCGCAAAAAGTTCTGCGCACTTACATTTCAAAGCATTAACATTTACACATACCTTTGATAAATGTCAAGAGTGACTTGTAAATTGTATCATATTTATATAACCGCTGGGACGTTTCATGTATGTTTTATAATAAATTCAATTCACAAAATCAAAATGTATTTTTATTGTCACTGTTTTATTTCACGTTTCAAATGCAATCGAAATTTAGTTCGAAATAGCTAATTTATTTTTTCATTATTGCAAACTTCAGACTATAACAAATTAAAATTCTTCCGGACCATGTTGTAACTGTAAATCATTAAAAAATTTAAAAAATCAAAATTCAAAATTTAACAGTTAATTTTTCAAACATTAAAATTAAAAAAAAATTATTAAAATAATGGATTGTCCTAAACCTTTACTTTCTCACGGATCTAAAGTAATTTTATATCAATTGAAAATTAAAAGAGGTTATTTTGTTGAAGTGATACAACCTATGAAGGTATATTTTTAATTATATATACAGGTGTTGTTAGGAAGTTTTCTCTTAGCAAGTTATTTGACGTACAAACCCCTACCAAAAGAATGTAAACAACCAGAACCAATAGACACGAGGGGTTTGATGGAACATTCATGGTTACCTGCACCTTACAAATACAACATATCATCGGATCCACCAACAAGTTCATCAGAATTAATGATGATGAAGAGTAAAGAAGCATTTGAAAAAGTAAATCCACCAGAAGAGCTAACTCCTGATCAATCTGCCATTAAACTTCATTATGATTACAGTAGCATAGACAAAAACAAATAACGTACTTTTTTCCTTGAACCACTATTGCTTCAGAAATCAAACTCAATAAAAATTGAAAAATTGGAACAAAATATTTAATAGGTACAATAAAATGATTTACAGTTTAGAGAAATAAAAGAATTCTATAATTTCAGTACCGTTGGTGGCATTAATTTCGTTTATTAATCATGATTGCGTCACAATTTTTAAAGCCTAACGAATTAGTTTAATATTATTTATTTTTCTCAATTGTTTTTGAGTACCTTTTCTTTCGGGTGTTTTTTTATAACTTTTTATAAAATTTGTTGACACTTTTATTTCAATTGTATAGATAATAACTAGATTATAAGCTTACAATCCTTTGAAGTGAACGAAATAGAACTCAAACTAGATGGAATGAAGGAGACAGCTCACTGTGACTATAAGAAGGAAAAAATGTCCCGTGACATTAGCTTTGTTTTGGTAACTCCATGCATAAATGTATAAAATATAGATATACTTGTACACGAGCAATTAAGTTCCAAGCAATTATCTCCCTCTCCTTTTTACATGAAAGCTACTGTCGCTTTTTCTCCTTTGTTTTACCTTTATTATAAACGAAGCGACAAAGTTGCTTTGAAAAAAAAAATCGGATGTGTTGCCTCGTCGACTTCGCCTTATAAATCTTCCTGTTTTTCTCTCTTGTTTGCTTCTACTGCCAGCCTCAGGGCTTAGAGTTTCTCCTTTTGAAGAGCACTGGCAAATTAGACGTTGGATGCTCATGATCACCATGTTACAAATTAATTTATACTGCTTTCAATTATCTGTAAAACTTATTTATAAAACTTAATGAATTTTGATTTATTTTTAGTTTATGAATCTATGCCAAAGAAATGACTTTCAAAATTAAAAATCTTCTTGAATCGGCTGTTTAGTTGCATCTTTAATGTGTGACATAATTTTTCTAGAACGAATCACTATAAAAATATTTTTTGTTAATAAGTATTAATAAAATAAGAGGTGATATTATATATTGATATATGTTTGGTTGTAAAAGTATTCAAGAAAAATTACAATTTTTTTCGATAAAATAAAATTAAGTTAGATCAGGAAGAATAATCGTTAAATATGGCAATTTGCTAAGCTAGTAAATTATATTTTTGTCAATTTAAAAAAAAAACATTTTTTTTAATGATAACACATGCTTTTTTACCCAGTTTATATCAACAGTTGATATCAGCTAAGCCACGAAGTAACAAACAAGCATAATTATCATAGTTAATTTATTGGCAAAGTTTAATGAAAATTGATTAATCTATAAATAGTATATTGTTGTTAATTGTCAGAAATTCATCGTTCGAGAATCGATAATTATTATATGAGACAGTGGCGTGATACAACATTAGATACCTACCATTTCGATCCTCGGTCACTTTTGTCTGCTACAATTAAGTTCTTCTTTACTTTTTATTTTATAAATTTTATTTTATAATTTTAAGAAAACTAGGAAACTTTTAGTTCTGTTTTGACCGATTCAAAATTGTTTCTAAACAAAAAAAATCTGCATTGCCATCATGTGATTCTAATCCACAACGAACCCTTCGGGGTTAAATAAGGACGATCTATCTTACCGGTTCATGGTACAGAATTCCCAAAATAAGCTCGTGCTGCCCTCGCAAGCTTACCAAATTTTTAGTTCGATGTAATACTTGAGTTCGTAATAATCTAGATTATTTTTATCAAATGATGAGGTCAAACAGAACAAATGTAAGATTGAAATGAATATGAATTTTCTTACTCTCTATAACTGAGAAAAAATAAGAAAATCCTTTGCCGATAAAACATTGGTACAATATTTTTATGTCTAATAATTTAATATTCATAGACAATATACAAATTACTTATTAAAATTAATTTTCGCAAGATCAGTTGAAACTGCATGTAGATATTTATAAATTATTTTTACCGAAATTGGTATAAGTGTCCTCTTACTTTTAACAATTTATTCATTACTTTAACGATCACAAAAATTGCCCTTTAAAGTAATTCATTTAATTTGTATAGAGTGTAGTTTATGGGGATTACTCTTGATATTTTCGTTTTTATATCAAAATGACTTTGATTGGAGATATACGTCAAAGTAATATTTCTCGTCCCAAGCATAGGGTGAATGGACGATGGTCAGCCGGTGCAGTATTAACTTAGAAAAATACTTTATATATAAAGGGTAAAGCGTGTAGTCCGACACCCTATCATTTGTACCCACGTATAGCTTGTCAAATGCAACATGGTTCGACGTGACTTGCTATATACACGTACGCTATATCACGTCTGTCGGCTGCCGTCGTCGTCGTTATAATTTCGGTGTCAACGCGTTTAGTGGTGAGTGTCGTTGCCCAGGGGCAAGAGAAAGTTAATCGAAAAGCAACGTCGACGCGTTATCGCAGCGAGTGAGGAACAATTAATTTTCAAGCCAGTAAGCCGCCGAAATACAGGCAAATTATTTCGTTTGCGTGTTAATACTCCATGTCCTACACAATATATTAACAGCTTCCAAAAATGTCAGGATTGTAATCAATGATTTTTATCTAACAATAGTGAAGAAAGGCTTTTTTTCAAATGCAACACTTTTCATGCAGTTAGTGTTTATTGAATACTCATCAAAATTAACGGCGCGTATAGTATAGTTATTATTAAAGTTTCTTCGGATCTCATAATCTCCCGAACATTGAAAAAATTATTTCATAAGATTTATTTTTCATACTTTTTAAAAGTAAATAAGCATTTTTGTAAATCTGTAATTTATTAAAAATAAATATTTCAAAAATCAGAGTAACTTCAGTATGAGGCAGAAGTGCCACAAAAGCTGAAAGCAAATCCAGTGTCGAAAAAAAATCAGAAAAAACCAAATATCGAATAGAAGATTTCAGATTTATACTAAAGAGTGGTGGAGAATAATTACCCCGGTATAACGTAAATACTAAAGCCGTGCCTCTCCCGCACCCTCTCTTTTGCTCTTGCTTTATCTCCGCTTGTCTGTATACTCGAACGAGACCAAAAAGCTGAAATGCATCGTTTGCCTCCTAAAACAAATACCCACTCATACAAATACGATAGGAATAGGGAAGCAGAACGAGCAATAATGCTGCAATCCACTTTATTGGTTCCACCCTCGGTATACGCTTGTACTCGAGCACAAAACACAGACAAGCCATGCGTCATCGTTTGATATGCACCGTCATGAAATTCCTGTTTGGATTTACATATCGATGGACATTCCACATACTCTCCGCTAATATGAGAAATATTTAGAGACTTCCACAGTTGTGCATCTTTTCCTCGAACCACGTTGATATTTATACGACTATAGTTCCAGCTAGGGTATCCAGTATTGTTCATTTATCAAAATGTCATACAAAATTTTACTCATAAGTTGTCTTAAAAGAATAGGATTTTAATCAGGATTCATTTCATAAGTTTCAGCTGATGAGTACGAGACTTGATTATTATAATTATTATACGAGATGCATTGATAATCTTTTAGTCTTATTGTTGTTTTATTGGGGAATTTACAAATGCTACGCATACACGCATACGCATGTTATATTATGAACGTGCCAAGTGCACGCGCACGTGCATGCATTTCGTTTCCGAGCTGCGTTTACGAAATTAATCCGTGCGTGTGCCGTGTGCGCGCAAAATCCGATATCTGCTGGTCTGGTGATTATATTTTATAATTAACAGCAACGCAGAAATCTACTTGCGGAATGCGATTATGTATCCGTGTTTATTTGCTCCAACTGACTACTTGCCGTGATATTTAGTGTAGCTGTGAATTATTCCACTGTTAAGCGTTGCATGTTTAATCCACTGATACGAAGATTACAGCCAGCTAATAATGTAATCTTGTCGCAGCTATCTGCGTTATGTACTCGACGCGAGCTACTTTCAACCCGCGCGCAAAGGATATTCGCGCTAGTCTTGGGGATATTTTTTTCTCCGACTTATTTTCTGTCGAGGCGAGAAGATAGAATAGCATTCGGAACGTCGCAGCAGATTGACGAAATTTATCCTAGCATTCTTTCGCTCGGAGTTTGATCGGTTTTTTATTTTCTTTAAAGGTCATCTTTCTTCTTTGCCGGAGACAACGTCACGCAGTTGTTTCTGCAGTCCGAAAGAAAAAAGACGAACTCAAATACACGTCAAGAGCACATCTTTCAAAAGGTTACAGAGCGTAAGGTATAAATACTCGTCTCGTGGGAAATTCCATTGAAAGGCTCTCGATATCGAAGTATACCTGCTAAGTTTTTAACGCAAGAGCAGAGCTGAGATTTAAAACTGATCTAGTACACTTACTTACCTATCAGAAGAATGTCATTCTGAAACGATTTTTCCAGATTGAAGATTTTTATTGATCTTTTTTTTTAATAAATTTCAGGGTTTAAAATGAAAAAACACAATCGTTATAAGTATGATAACAATAATATAATATAACGTATATATGTCTGTATACATGGTTCTTACAACAATTTTGAATTCTTCTTTTTTCTTATTTTATAAATATAAATACATATAACGTACGTTGATAAACGTACACATATCGAAATGTACTCGAGCACCAGCTTCTGATAAACCCAAAAATTTTGCTCATTTAAATTTAGTTATTAACGATCACTACTTAAACTTACATATTCCATATATTAATAAGAATATGTATATAATATAATTATTTATTTTTCTTTATTTTTAATAATCGTAAATATTAACATCTTTTCTTTTCTCATATACACTATGATTGGCATGGTAAATTATCAAGGTACTTATAGTTTAGTCGAATTCATTACAATTCCTTAAAATATAACTTATACCCAAAACCAAACTGTCAATGAATAATTAACACGATAAAATGTATTTTTCATACCATAAAACCAATTTCAAGCGTTTACATCTCAAATATTTTTAATCGAAAAAAATAACATTGAATATAAAACAAGTGAGTATTGCATATAAAAGTAAAATGTTACTTGATTGTATATAAATATATTTTATAAATTTTCATTCATGGCACCGTTGACACATAGTCCAATTAAGTAGCACTCAAATTTAAAAAATAAACACACAAGGAGAATCATAATAATCTCGACAAGCACATACAGAGCAGATGTTCAAAAACACCGCATTCACACTCATTACAAATATGCCCAAAATATAAATGAATGCTATGTACCTGTATGTGTACGGGTGAGTAAAGAGAGAAAGATAGGGAGAGAGAGTAAAGGGAAAGAGAAACAGCGAGCGAGGATAAGTGAACAAAAGAGGAACAGTCTAGCTTCGTCGGAAGTGGAAAAGTATATGGACGGATCGAGTAAATAACGTTTTATTGACTTTTAGGAAAAAGAGAGAGAAATACGCGCCCTACTATTGCCCATTATGAAGTTACGCTCATCTCTTCGTTTTCGCATGATTTATTACTTGGACAAATACGAATCAAAAATTTTTACGCTGACCAATTCGTGTTTATTGCATAAGTTTCCCGGATAATGAGACGCGAACAGAAAATTATGTTTCGTAGACTTTAGCAATTTTTTATACGACAGAACAATTTATATTTACCGACCAGTTTAGGAACTGTATTTTTCTTATTCGCTTAATGTTTACCTTATTTTTTAATTTTTATATGAAAAAGATATGCATTTAGAATGAATAAATAAGCAATATTAAATAAAAACTCCGCACACGAAAAGTCACGAAACGAAGTAGCTTTTTTATGTCATTACACTAGCTGCTTTATGTGAAAGCTTTGGAGGCAATGAAACTTTCTCATCAGCAGTGCAAGAGTCACTCTTAGAAAAACCAAGAAGTTAGCTTCGGTTCTGTTATTTCGTTTCGGTTGAGTCGATCCTAAATGTAGGAGGGTAACTTTGCTCCTGCATATGGAGAGGGACTCGAAAATTTTACTTTCTACACACCGAAGTAGATGAGATTTTATTTCTACACTTCTCCTCATTTCTCTCCCTCTTTTTCTCTATCAAGTTTTTTTAGGGGCTTGCGATTCCACGGTGGTGGCAAGTTTTTTCTTTTTTTTCTCTCCACGTGTAAGTTCGAGGAACATTCGGAAGTTTTTCTTTCGCTTGCAAGGATAGAAGAAACATTGAGGCTATGGGTACGGCATAATAGAGCCTTACTATAAATGAACTGAGTTCGAATATATTTTTTTTTGTAAACGTTGTCCGAGCAGTGCTGATTTACTTGCCCGATCCTCATTCATTTAAATCGGTAGCTTCGCTGTTTAGTATTTTTTGTAAAAATCGAAAAAATTATGAACGAATGTTTTTGTATGAATAATTTTTCATCAAAAATTGTTGTACAAATTCTTTTGATTTTAATAGTTTTATATCAATTGACTGACGTTATGTTAAAAAACTATTGTACAAAGGCTGTTGTTTTTGCTCACTTGAATAATGATTAGGTTGAGTCAATTTTTGAATTTACAGAAAGTTAAGTAACGCAAGATTGACTATTTACATTACACACAAATGACTCACAGTTTTCAATATTTTTTTATACATATATAACTACAAGATAAGCTGATTTTATCTTATTGATATTATACAACAATAGAAAGATGTTCAGCTTTCTTTAGAACTTTAGACACACAAAACAGTTTTCTACAATTACATCAGTGCCCAGATATTTTATAATTCGATCACTTTCATTTGGGTCAATATTCGATCAGAATCTTACTTAAAATGACTATTTTAAATCATGAGAGGACAGATACCTCAGTCATGGATGGACAGGTACCAACAGAATTAATTTATTCATTCAGTGATTATCATTCATCGAATTATTTAAGTTGATTTTTCATGTATTGATGGCTTTGTTATCGTTTTAGATCTGGTCATTATTGATCGTATCATTTCATCATTGCACTGATTCAAAGATTTGATATCGAAGCTCACAAAGTAACCCACATTAAAAACTTTTATGTGGAAACTGAGAGCATTTTTTGTATATTGCGTCATTACAATAAACAATACACTTGTTTCAATTAATTGTGAAGAAACTCGCGTCTTTTCACGTCATTCTTCTACCAACTGCTTTTTGGCATTTATTTACACACTTTTAGATCTTACTATAATGCAGGTGCTGATCGGTCATTGGTTTTTGTTTTGCGTAACTTCACTGTTGCAAATACATTGCCCCTGAAATAAATTCAAATTGCTCGTTCACGCAAGCTTTTGGTACACAAAGAAATTATATTTATCATTAATGATAATCATGTTGTCAACGGTACATATAATTCAATTAACAAAATCAAACATCAAAAAATCTAAAACATTCAGTTCATCTACTTTTTAATCTAATATAGCTTAATAGATTCTAAAAATTATAAAAACATTGCTACAAACGAAAAAAGCGTCCTCTATGAGAGAGCACAATTAAAAATCTTTACATTGCAACGAATTTTAATAACCTTTTCATTTACAAATAAAAGCACTTTTACATAGACTTGACATCGCTTCGTATAATATAAATATACGCTCTATTATAATAACGAATAGATTATAAAGAGATACAAACAATAAAGTAATAAATATCAAAATTATACACGTTAAAAGCATTTTCCATTAAATAAAATAATTTTCATTATAGCGTTACGATCGATTCAATTTTTTTTACGTCAACCTTGTACTTTTTACCAATCGAACATCGTACAATAAAGGGTGATTTATTATCTTCAGCTTTGCATGGCTATCGAGTACCCTCTGAATTTGTATACTTCATCGACGTAGGCAACTGAAATTGGCAGACCGTGTATGCCCAAGGAGTATCTAATTTTACACAAACTCTTGTATAAGGAATAGAACTCGTCTCTTAACTATAATGAACAAAGCGTCGGTGGCGTGCAGTGCAAATAACATATATCGAGACTTCGTCGTGAGGGTCTACACGGGTGCGCTACAAAAATAATCATTTTCAGTCGACCGAAAAATAAATAATAAATATATCTTTATAGGCAAGCGAAGGATTTATGCAAAACAATTTTTTATAAAGCGATGAAAGCCGTGGCTGGATAGCTGGATTGCAAATGATAAAATTAGAACAAAACAATGGAAGAAGGCGCTCAAATACAAATTCAAATTCAAGTGTTCCAATAAACAAAGTGATTATTAACGTATTTAACAAATAAAAATATAGAAAATAATGAGTATGAAGTGTTGGTTAATTATAAAAACTAAAAATTAATTCGATTTTGAATCGTTTTTGATGGCGATGATATAATATGATGAAACACAAAGCTCTCATATCTTCACTGTTGTTTTGCTTTCTTCTTTTTTTTAGTAACAGCAGTAGGAGGAATGGATCGGTCAGCACCCCAAAGGTCATACCATGGCCCGATAGCAGTCTTGGACTTGCTGCTTCTGCTATAATCGCTGATATGCTCATTACTGACTGTACTGTCTCGTCGGAGTTTCGTTCTGGGTAGATACTGTGTTTTTTGCAATTGTTCGTGGCTCGAATCCTTGATCATTATGCAACTGTAAGTAGATTCTTCGTCGCTACATTCGATATCGGTATAATTTCGATCATTTCTATGATTAATCATTAGACCATCGTCGTCCTCACCATAATTTTTCTTCTTCAATTCATTTCTGTTATTTTTCATTGCCATCATGTCTTGCATATGCTGCTTTTGTTTTTGTGGCTTACCTTGATTATCTTTAACTTCTGTTATGCTGTGACGACTAGCCTCCATACTACGTTTTCGCTCATTTTCTAAAATTGCTCGACGAGAAACATTACCGACAAAAAATGAGCGTTCCTGAATAAGCTTTTGCTGTTGTTGTTGCTGCTGATGATGATTTTGATGGTGCATTTGCTGTTTTACTTGGGGCTGCTTTTGTTGTGGATGAGCTTGATATTCTTGATCTTGATGTTTGGAATGGAATTTTTCAGTATTTCTGTCGGACATTCTTGACCTTTCTGCTGGTGTTGGTGACTCATCGTAATAATCGCTTGATGATCTTTCAGGTGAGCACATCCTCTCAGCTGCTCTCGGTTCATTGTGATCTGGACCATTTATTCGTTCATCAGTTATTGTTTCATCGCTATTTTTTCGTTCTAAACTACGATGGGACATCCCAGGGCTTCCTTCAGAGCTAGATTTATCAATCGACTTGCTTCTAGCTTGCTTAGGTTCTTCTTTTTTGAGCATTTTAGGGATATCCACTAGTGACCTATGTTGCCATAAAGCCATTCCTTCAAGAACATCCGAATCTCTGCGAAAACGCCAAAAGCTCTTGGTACGTTTAACGAGTTTTGGGCTATTGTCAAATTCAAAATTACGCAATGGTTGTGAAGCAGGGACACTCATGGTCGAACTCATGGTTGAACTCTGCCTAGGTGCTAAAGCTTTGCGCTCTTTCATCAGGCTATTATTGTTTGAGTCATTTCGCGAATTTCTCGGATATCCATGACGTTGAAGAATCTTTGATCGTTCCATTTTGGTTTCAAAATTAGATTCATAGCCACGATCCTTCTCAACAAGTACCGAGTCATTAGCAAAGCCCATGGTAGTAGTTTCACCATAAATCTCTTCTTTTGGATACTTCATCATATCTTTGTACTTGGATGACTGATCAGATGGTCTCTCGGGTGCCTCTTGAGAAGGTGGTCGAGGTCTCTCAAAGCCGTGGCTTGGACGTTTTTTCTCGTAAACTAAAGTGGACTGTCGAGAAGACATAACGGAATTACTATCGTATCGGTCAATATTTTCATCAGCTTGTGGAGTTCTTCGCATATTGCGATCCTTGTGTTCGTATTTGTCGTAAGAGGTATTTGCAATATCATCGCGGGATCGATCTAGGCTGCTATTCATACTACGACGTTCAATACATTTGGGAGAACTGTGCTCTCTAGCGTATTTCTGTGCTGTCTGTTCGAGTTTTTGAGCTATTTGTTCAACTTTTCGACCAGTTTCCGGTAACGTTTCATCTCCGGATTCAGAAGATTCGGAAGAGAAAGAGTCGCTCGTTTTTTCATTATCATACTTCGCATCATTATCGCGTCGTCCATACTCGTTGCTTCTGTTGCGGAGCCCTTCGTCACCTTCGTAGTATTTCTGGTTCTCATATTTTTCCGAGCGATATTCCATGCCAGCATTGTAATTCTCCTCTTCGTCTTCATCTTCGATATCGACTTCAGCTTCAATTTCATCGTCCTCGGTTTCGAATTCCTGACGAGAAATTTCTTCATTTTTATCTGATCTATTGCGACTGTAACTGCGTTCTGGATTTCCTTGATCTTCACTAGGCAAATATTTATTATTTCCTCTTTCGTTATTCGAGTTCTTACTCACTGAACGAAGATTTTCATATTCATTTTTCTGCTCCAAATGCTGCTGTTGCTGGTGTTGCTTACGTTCCTTTTTTGTCATGCCAATAGTTGCATCGTCTTTACTATTCCGCGTATTTTTATTTTCGTTGGATCCTTGACGACCGGACTTTTCTTTCTTGCGTTCCAGTAAATTTGAATCGGACCAATACTCAGTCATGGAACTGCGATAGACTTGCCAATTTTCCTTGTTTCGAGGTATGGACTTCCAAGAGTCGCTTTCCCAGTCCTTGTTACTGATTGAGTTCTGCTGTTTCATCGCATCAGCCTTATTGATATTGGACTGCTGCTGTTGCTTGTGATGTTGCTGCTTGGCGGCGGCCTTGCGTCGTCGAAGTCTGTTTTATGGGGATTTGGGTCGTGAACGAAGAGAGAAGAAAACAAAAAAATGTGGAAGAAAAAAAGAAATCGAATAGGTGTGCGTAGTAGTGAAATAAGATGGATAAGAAGCTAAGTAGAGAACTAAATTTTTTTGAGCAAATTTCAAGTAATCCTTTATCAGCTCCTTTAATACATTGTACTAGATTCTGAATTTTCGTTACTGCAATCAAAATTATGATCTAATATATTACAAATTTTAACTAGATAAATATGTACATAACACGAGTGAACGAAAATTCAGTAGCAAAAAGCAAGTCAGTTGATATTTAATTACTCAAAAAAATTCTACTTGATGTTAAAGGAATTTTTTTTATTACAAAAGAAATTGAGATGATAGCAAGAAAAACCCGACTAGTGCCAACAGATCAATTGCCAGGCGATTCGTATGTAGATACTGTGTGCCAAGGTATCGAGTAATGCGTAAAAAAGGAAGGTAACGTTCTCCGTTGTTTAGTCCATGAAGTAGGAAAACAGTAGTACAGGCTAGCAAGTATTGTCTTTGAAAGAATGAAAGAAAGGAAGCGGGAGTTTATAGGAGGCAAGTCGGTAAAAAGTCCACCACCGTCGCTTTTAATTCCATCGATCGCAGTAACGCATGCGGAATCTACAAAGAACGAGAGAAAAAAACAAAACGAAACGTAATCTAAAGAATACAGCTGCAACGGCCGAAATAACAAGGCGAGACGGAAAAATTATTTCCTTTATTTTTATCAGGGTCGCTAAGTATACTTTTATTCATCCAAGGCAGCAAAACACTATTTATAAAAAAGTACACCTCTACTTATAAGAAAAAATTATCACAGTTTCTGTAAAGCTTGCTTTTTAAAGAGAGGGTATTTTTAAATAAAAACACTGGCATGGAATAAACTTTTGCACTGGCATGCCGGCTTGTACGAACAACTATTTTTGTTATGTATTTTTTTCTACGAAAACAAGCACTTTAGTTATATGTACTACGTACTAAATAAAAAAAATAATTAAAAGAAGTTGACAAGTTCAAATATATACAAGTATATTTCCAAAAGATAGCTGAGTATTATAACTGAAGATTTAATAACTCAAGGTACAAAACGATTGAGTAAATAAATGAAATACTGTTGAAAATTTACAAAGCTATATGAATCTACGGAAGCTACTACATAAGTTACGCAAAGAAAATTAAATTTGAAAATAATTATACAAAGTACCGATACATCACGTTAGAAAGAATAATAGCTATCGAGAAAAAATCTTTGAAAACGCAAGTGCTGCAGAATTATTATTTATTTGTAATGAATAACAATTACAATTGACCAAGGCAAATAAATGAAATTGTTTCAGCAGCCGTTGTGTTCCCAAAGAAAATTTCAATATTTATTAAAAAAAAATCATCTCGATCTGTCAATCTCTCTCGCCTCAAAGTTATCAGTAAATGAAAACAGATCGTTAAAAAAGACAGCATTGGAAAAAGTCTTGAGATCATCATCATCATCTCACCTCATGGCTTCGTCGTCGCTGTAGTCAATGTCGGGCTGCACCGGTGGTTCATTTGAAAAGCCGCTGTCGTTGCTACTGTGCAACGAGGTGACCCCCTGAGGTGGCGGTACCGGCGGCACCGGAGGTTGTACACGTCGGCCTCCGCCCCCGACCATGCCGCCGTTGCTGACCCCACTGCTGTTACCATTACTGCCGCCGCTCAGTAGACTCGGCAGAGTTCCAGTTGGACGATGCTGGTGAAAAGGAAAAATGTCGACTTTCAAAGCTCTTGAACTACATGTTTTTTTTCAATAGAATGAACGAGAGACAGAGGGAACGTATCTGATTATGCGCTATTGTCAGTTGCGTTATGCTATACGCATGCTGATTCGACAAGGATTTTTTTTCGTTTATTTCGTAAAGCAGCAAGGACAGGTCACAAAACTTACAAAACATTTCATTAGGACGGCTATTTGGTAAATTTTCATTTGATGATTTTATGAAGATGCACAAGGAGACAGACAATGTAATACAAATAATGTATCAGTTGAAGTAATATGTAGCTAAAATAACTTACTGATTTATTTTGACGCCCATTCGATGCATTAATGATGCTATGCGAGCTATTGCTCTTGGGCATATTACCATTGGTAGAATTATTGTGGTGACCATTAACTTCGCCATTAACATGATTATCGTCGCCATTTGGCATGGGTGGCCGAGAAGGTGGTGGTTTGCAAGGCGGCATGGATTTATCTACGAATCCATTACTTGCTCTTCCGTTACTCGAACTATGACTTGGCGAACTGCAATAATAAAGAGTATTTTGTTAATTTTTTCCTTTATTTTTTCCCTCTTTATGTACTAAAATTATTAAAAGATTTATAACTTAAAAAAAAGATATTTACCTTATTGATTCATCAGTGGCAGTCTCAGTGTAGGCCAATGGAAACCATCCAGAGCATTGAGTACGGAGATTTTCGCCGAATTGCCAACCCTTCTGCCGATCACCTTTAAAAGTTACAAGTAATAATGATAATCATCAATTAGTTGCAATTCGATTGTTGTTCAAAATCAAGATTCAAATAAAAAATATTTCCAGGTTTAAGCTAAATTTTTATATCAATGTAATATGCTAAATGAATTTGATTTTTTATTCGTATTAAATTACTCGCAGAGAAAAATATTGATTCTCATCAAATGAAAAAGTTCTGTAGACAGTCAGACGCGACAACGTAACAATGATTGATATTTACCCATGAGTGCGATGAGATCACCCTCGTGGAAACTGAGCTGGTTCTCGCCAGAGCTGAGGTAGGCAAAAAGTGCTCGAGCCAAGGGCGCCTCCGTCCCCCATCCAGCGCCTCCTGCGATCAAGTTGCTACTCAGAGCTATGCTGTTGCGGCTCACCGGCACCATGGATCGTGGTCTGGGCGGTGTGTCCGGCACTTCTGTAGTAACACACAGAGCTATACGTTAGCTTCTTGTATAAATAAAAGGTCAGCAAGCATAAAGTCGCGCATTATATATGTGTGTCAGCAGGTAAAACAGAAGCAGCGAGGGTCAGCAGTCAAACAGATCTGCGAGCGAAATATAAGACAAAACTTATTTATTATATTAATGCAGCTTATTGCATTCGCGTTCTGGTACCTCTTCCGACATTCGCGTCAAGTTTTAATTGGATCTTGTCGCTCGAGTCACGTCAATTCATATAACGTCACTGAACTTCTCCAGACTTTGCTCGTGCACATTAATAAGACGAATCACACAACTGGTTTATTGACCTCAAGTGAGTAATTTTAATTAAACTACCATTTAAAAATTTGTCATTCTCTTGTCAAATTTGTAAAAACTGAAGTAAACTCTCATCGACAATGCACGTATACAATGTACGTATACTATACATATGGTTATCTCCAGACGACCGAATTCAATGTAAAGCGTCTCTAAGCTGCAACACGTAATATAGCGATAACTAAGCCACTGCATATATCGTATGGATGTGTACGCACTGATAAACGCCGAGAGGTAAGCGATTACGAGTCATTAATATTGATGTAGCTGATGCGCAACGACAACATCCCTATAACCGAGTAAATTCGTATACTCTAGGAAGTCACACAGCAGTGACAAGTGATGCGATTTGTTAGTTATTGTACACCTACGCGATCGTCATGTAAAATGGAAAGAATTCTGAGTTTATTTTTTATCTTCTACGCTGCAATTTTCTCTTCAAAATAAACTAAATAATTTCAATAACCTAATTCTTTTCTAAGTGTTTAAATTAATGAACGAAATTATTAAAGGGGACAACTCACCAGGTCCAAGTGATAGCGTTGAGGCGTGTAAATTAGCCTCGGATCTTGCCCTTGACATTTGCGTTGACACATGAGACGAGTGATTATTTTGATTGAGTCCATGATGTAGACCACTGGCAGTCGATTGACTCTGAGGTGGTGGTCCAAGCCGGCTCAGCTCTAAGCAAGAACTGTCCATACTGCGGGTTTTTCGTAGTTGAGAGCTCATGGTAAGATCCGAACCGCCGTTCTCCTCCTCCTCGGGCCAAAATGATACTTGCTAGAGTTTCATAAAAGTATACATAGTCAATGAACGTATCGAGCAAGGTAATTTTTCATGGTTATAGTTGACATGAATGACTCGTAATAAGCTCGATGTTTCATTCAATTGCAACTGAATATCAGCTCATAAAGCTTTGCTGGTGAAAAAAAAGAGAATGAAACACTTAATAAAAACAGACGGGTCAGGTAAATATAATATAAAATCTCTTTTACAAGGCTCTAGCGTAGTCTTTCATTAAATTTTTATCAAAATTTTTTCTACTCGTGGATATTCATGATGCGAGGGGCTGCCATACGTTTATACGTATATACAACTGCGCTCACATAAATTTCGTTGCGGAAAATGAAAGACGCGGCCGCGCATTTTCTCTCTTTTAGTCTAACGGGATTGCGAGAGTAGTCTGCACGCATCTTTCCACGAGATTTATATCACTATCAGCTTTATTAGATTTGCGCATCAGTTTTGAGTAATAATAAAGTATGAAAAAAACTATGCTACGTGTACTATTGTGAAAAAAATTAAATTATCCCAGGGACTAGTCCTGTAACAATGTTTTCTTACTCTCAGTCTCGAAGCGAACATATCTTCAACGGACTGTGGAAGGTACTCCCTCGTGGCTGCAACATCGCGCCACTCGTCGAGCGATGGGTTGAAAGCTGACAAGGCTACTTCGTGGAAACTAACGTAGTGCTTGGCCAGGGAACATTGCCGTTCCAGAACGAAGCCGTAACGTCTTCTTTCCTGTGTCATTGCCTGTTCAAACATTCGACGTTTCATTAAATATTTAGATGTTTACATTTTTAATGTTTTATTCTGCGATAGTAAACAAAAATTCAGAAAAGTAATTGTGAATAGGTCGTTAAAGCAACATCTCAAAATGATCTAGACCGTATCAATTGTTTTAAAGTACTCTGTCCTTGAAAACGATCAACAACTTTTTAAAAAGTAACGCAAGCTCTCAACAGATGCGTATCAAAGCTTTAAAATCTGCAATCAGATTGAATTCAACTGCTCCTTTCAGGCAAAAATATCACGCAAAAAAGTAAATGCAAGTTTTCCAAGATATTAAAGCTGTATCACTCCGTTGTTGCGTAAGTATTCAGGTCACGCTCGCGCGTCAAGGCTAAAGTATCATCAACGCAAAAGCTCTATAAAGCGTTTCAACGTGTGACGAAAATGTACGTAAAGAAGATAAAAAGAGGAGGAAGAAGAAGAAGGCGAAGAAGAAGAGGAAGAAGAATACATACATTTTTCAAGCTCTGCTCGCAAAAGGCGTCGAGTTTGGTCTTTTCCTCCTCGAGGATCTGCATGTTCTTGAGCTCCTTGTCCATGGCGAGTCCGCTCTTATTGGCAGCTCGTGACTTCTTTCGCTGCTTCTTCATCGCAGCGGCAGCTTTGCTGTAAGATTCACTGCGAGTTTTGTGCTGCTGCAAGAACTTCTTCTGCTCGCTCTACGAAAACAAAGGCACAATGTGAGAGAGCACTGCATTTTCTAAAAGTGCGTTTTCTACTTATGTTGCGTTTTGTACGCCGTGACAAGTGGACAAAGAGTGCTAATTGCGTATGCATACCTGAACGACTTTTGTGTCCTTTTCTAGATTCGTCTCTAACGGCACCAGCATATCAACGTAGAAAGCCTTCATCTGTGAAAAGAACACAACATTTTTATGTAAGATAACAAACAATTTTTTATTTTTTTCAAGACACTCGCAAGAAATGCATTTCACGGCTTTATTTTGAAGTTGAGAAATTCTCGTCATATCAAAATAACAGAACTCACTCTGTTTACTAAACTTCGAGTGACACGCACATATTTTTTTATTTTTCTTTCGTCTCTCAAAAACATTCCAAATTAATTCGTCGCATAGTAAAATTTTCAATGAGATTTGTATAAAAACTAGTTAGTACATGAAATAATTCAAAGGCATGAAAAGAACGAATACGTTTAATTAAAGCCGATCATGTCTAAAGTTACATCATAGGGAAAAATTCAAGATTCGTAATTTTTCAGCTGGTGCTTTTTGCAGAGGCAAAGGCGACGCAATTTCTGTCTCGAAAAGGGAGTAACGATAAAAAAATGTGTGCTAGCGAAAGGCCACTTATTACAATAAATTAGCGAAATTTCATGCAAATTAGTTTTGAATTTGTATAAGGCTGGTGCACGCGTATACAGGGCTTGCTGTGTATACGCGAAAAGCTCCGACTAAGACAGCCTCTCCGTGGAAGATCGGATGAAATAAACTGGAGGGGAGTTTCAGCTCGTTTCGCCAAAGGATTTACGCGATAGGGTGCGCGTGTACGTACACGCGTTGCTTCGCGCGGCGCAAATATACACTCGACTACTACTCGGTATATATTTTCAGTGGAGTCGTGCGAAGGCAATTTTTTTCTCCTTGCCGATGTGCTATGTGCCAGACCGCGCGGGCAAGCGAGCGAACTAGCTCGCGCGAGTGAGAGAGTGAGAGAGAGGCAAAAATCGAAGCTTAAATCTGAAAAAGTTATAAGCGACGAACGCTGTGGAGTGTAAGTGCAGTTTGATGTATTGTACGCACAGCAGGGCCGATTTTTTCCAGCGCGCACACAGACTCGCCTCGGTTTTTCCCTCTTTTTCGCAGTGTTCGTTTTTCGCGCAGCATTAGCTACAACGCTTGATCGGCATTGAATAATTCATTAGTTGGGATTGCGTAATCTTTTATGAAAGCCTGTTCAAGTAGGTGCCAAGTTTCTCCGAGTTTGAAAATCGTATCAGCATCGGCTTACATCTTGATTCCTTCATACATAATACCTCGCATTGCCTTGCCGCCCCTGCGCTGTATACACTATAACTCTTCGACTGTGTTCGCGGCGAAAAATAAAATTACAAACCAGAAATCAAAATCTCGTAGCCGGGAATAAATTTTCAAATATATATGAGGCGCGCGAGGCAATTCTTTCATGCATGCACGGTAGTACCTCACGTGTGAATTTGCACGAGCTCAAGATGCTGATGTTCCTCGCGAATGTGCTCGCTTTTGTAAGGTGCACTGGGATTTTCTCTTGTGTGTCGAGTTGCTTTATTTCTACACCTACTGTATTTTGAGGTACTGTGTGCTTTTATACATACGATAGCAGCCACGTGAGATGTTACTTCAACTTATTGCCTCACGTTGATGAAGAAAAGAAAAATCCCCGAATATACATGAAAATCTCGACTTTTTTGCTTGCATAACTAACTTGAGTAATTATGTTTTTTGGAAGACCTGATCAAATAATTGACGTTCGGATGAGATTTTTCATTCGAATGTCCTCACTTGTGATCAAAATTGTAACACATCGAAGTAATAACGAGAAAGAACCTTCAAATTTGACTGAATTGTAGGCCAAAAGATGCAGAGTACGAACACGGCAGTGCGAACTAATTTTAACAACTCTTCAAAAACTCAATTAAAATTACTATCTGCACTGTGTGTTTTCGTGAAAAACTTGCGGTATTTTTCTCGAAGCTCCTCAATATGAATTAATACAATTAAAAAATTACAAAATTCATATCTACGTTAAAGCATCAAGCACCCATTCCAATTTAATTCAAAAATGATATTTATCGATTATCGTAGCAGGCACAAAAACGCGCTTACACTTATATATTCGCCGTGAGCAGAATAAAGCTCATCGTGGGCGGAAGAGTATTAGCGCGCGGGAACCCGCAGTGTACACAATGAGCTCGACTCACTAACGCAGTCTCTGACCATCGGAGAGTACAGCGGTCGGATATAAAGAGCTGGCTTCCTTCCAACGATCGGAATTCTGGACCGCTTTGAAAAAAGAACTCGCACCGCGGCGAGCTAGGCTCCGTAGCTCCACATTTTCGAGCCTCAACTGCCGGTCTCCGAGGGAGGATCGGCGCGATTCTCGCGTGCGTGTATACCTCGTACCCTCTCGACCCTCCCCAGGGTAGATGAAAAAATGAGAGGAGAAGAAGAAAGGGAGCGACAGCCCAACGAGCATGTAGAATTTTTCATCCCGTCCGGAAGCTCGTACGGCCTGAGTACGTATCAAGCAGCTTCATTAATTATAATATGAGGTCTGCTGCAGTTCCCTCGTCTTTCCCGTAACAGCCCTCGTAAGGGTTACTGTCACAAAAGTTGCTGAGACTACTATCGAGGCCTGCTTGCATCTACCCCGTTCCTGTGTTAGTATCGATTTTGTTCAGTCTCATTAAAAGGCTTACATATAAGATTTATGGATGAATAGGATAAAATAAAGTTTCTAAGTGGTCGAGTACATTTCTATCAATTAATTTAACGTCGTAAAAAAAAATTAAAAATGATTTCACTACCAATGTCCTGCATGAGATAAAAGTCGGTATATAAAATCAAACGCCTCCTGAAGTATATAAACAAAAAAAGATCTATCGACTGCAATGGCCCCTTCTGATCGGAAAAACGTTCTATTCGTAGATTGGCCAACAGTCCGCAAAAAACAAATAGAGAAGCAGAAAGCAAGCGAGCCTTTATTCAGCGAATATTTATTACCCCATTTCGCGTTCTAAGTACGCGGTAAAAGCCGTGGCTCTTTGACTTTTAAGAGCAGCGGCAGCAGCAGGGGCAGTAAGTGGGAGAAGAGAAAACGATTGCGTCGCGCTGGCGACGGACAAAAGGCCGCGACTTGTTTCAAGTCTTTTTTGGCAATCGATGAGAGAGAGAGAGCAGGAGAGAAAAAGTTGACGTCGGAAAATTTCCTGCCCAGAACGACTGGAGCTAGGTAGCGTATCCGTATAGACATACAAACACGGAGATCCAGATAAAGGTTACTTCTTGTCCTGCGAAATCTATTCTTTATTGAGCCATTTCTTTTCCTGCCTGTACGATATAATAAAGAAGGATTAGAGTTTTAGTAACTACTGATTAAGAGCGCCTGCGAAATTCTGGATGCATAAGCTCTTTTTAATTGAAAACGAGCATATAATGATAAAATATATAGCGAATACTTCATCTGAAAGCCCATCCTAATTCAAGCTTAATGCAAATTCTTTTGCCTTCAGAATCCCCAAATCGACAAACATTCGTCACAAAGAAATAGTCAAAATAAAAGTCAAGCAACTCAATTACGAGCAGCTCTCCTTTCTGCATTTTTTTGTCTGCGCGTAGCCTCAAAGTTTGAAGTCAAAGTCGTGTGCTCTAAGCAGCATCAAAGGTTCATTTTCTGAGCGTGCGTATACTGCACACACATACACACATGCAGGCACACAATGTTAAGCGTTCGCGTCGGTCTCTCGCTACTTCCCCCAATTAGTATACATGTATCCCGGTATATAGCTCGCCGAGGGATTCTTATTTACGAAGGATCGTGCCACACGGCAACTCTTCTTATTACGACAACGTCGACGTCGGGAGTGCGAAACCGCGAGAGACTCCAGAAGAAAAGGATCCCCTTAATTACGGCGTATCTCCAAAGGCCTGCTGCTTCTCGCTCGGCCATATATATAGCTGGCATGCGGCGTGGCGTGCAAGGCACCCTTTATTTGCAAGTACATTCGTTATTTTCTCACTCGCTGCGAATTTGTTTGTACGAGTCTGGGTAGCTCTACCTCAACCAAATCGTACTAAATCAAATGTGCTTCAAAAGCCAATCTGTCAGCTTCATATTTCACGTACTTTCTAATGAATATTAGCTCTGCACTCTAACCCAAGTCTCCGGGATAAATTTCGACGAAAAAGAGGCGAAAGTTGCAGAGCATAAATTTTAATTATAATCCAAAAACATGCCTGCGAAGTTTTTCCCTTTTTTCCGTCTCTCTCTTGCTCGCATCCTGATGCAAAACGTAGACTTGTTCATTAAAACGAGAATAATGTATGCAAACGATAACTTACGATGTTTATCTCCTGTTCCTGTATCGCCTTGTAGACATCAACGATTTTCATCAGGGCGGATCCTGCAACAAAAAACACCCTCGATTACTTCATGGGACTTACTCTCTCAACAACTAAACTTTTTAAATGTACATTAAAGACAGTGTTATCATAAGTTTCGGCTTTTATAAATAACTAAATGTTTAGCACTTATGTCACTTTAATCATTAAAAATACGGTATGAAGCCGACTTCTGTAGTTTATCTAAAATATGAGAATCAAAAGAAACTTGAGAAAATATACGAACTAAAAAAACATTGTACGGAGAAATTTATAAACCAAGAGAAAGACTATCTACTAGACTAGATGCTGAAGATTGATTTTTGAGGAATCATATTCTTTTCCACGTTTCCGTTTAAGCGCAGTGAAAATATTCCCCAGTCGATATCTTATTCCGTTTATAATTCTATATCATTCAAATGTTTCTGCTTTGTAAATTTTATGAGAAATCTTTGTCTTTTACGAGTAATAAATTGAACCTTTATTAATTTAAAAAATGTTGTTGCTGGTTTCCTTCTACGAGCTTCACTGTTATGAGACTGATTCCGAGGGATTTACAGTTTCATAAAAAAACTATAAAAAACCATTCAAGATCCATCGCGCACGATTATGCGTATAGAGTAATTTCATTTCGCATCATAACAGTTTACGAGCATCAGAAGTACCAAATGTTTTCCATACATATTCGAAGCATAAAAATGTTTCTCCACCTTGAATATAAGGCTACAGGAATACCTACGCGCTGAAAGGCAGACATGGTTTTATTAAAAGCATCTTCTTGCTTAACAAATTTATTCAAAAATTGCACTCGAAACACGAGGTTGTGCTGCGGGTCCATGCGAGCGAGTGGCGCACTCGCTTCGGCATGTCTGGTATGAAATGAGCACTGTGCGCGTGCTCCTAGACTTAACCTCGGCTGCTCTCCTTCTCTCGCATTCCTTCGCTCTATTTCTCGAAAATGTATGCGCACACTCATCATGCAAACTTCCTCTCTCCCCTTATGGCGAAAAAAGTTATCCGGCTTTTCCCCCCCTATGAAATTTTGAATTTCGCTTTCTCGTGAATAAATGCAAGGAGTTTGAAAAAGAATAAAAGTAGGAGGCTGTAATCAAATAGGCCATCCCCCCGACACTGCCAAAAAGCAAAGCGTATCAAGTGTCACGCAAGAGGCTCGTCGTCCGTATGCATCGAGTATAGAATCCATAACAAGTCACCTGCAAGCAGCAGTAGTCCGTAGTAGCAGCAGTAGCAGCACGCGCTAGATTCATTCCTCTTCATCGTCCGACAGCTCTATCTAGGAGCTCGCTCGCGCGTATATACCATATACGTAGAGGCGCAGAGGAGCTTTTATTTGGCTGACGCTTGCTTGCGCGCGCGCCCCTTTATTATTCATCCTCGCTCGCTCGCGCGCGTGCGTTTGCCTACCAATTTCTTGACTTTTCTTTCTTCTTCCCTTTTTTTCTTCTCTTCTCCTGCTCGCTGTACATTGCTTGGTGCGGCCTTACTTCATTGCTGCGCGCGGGCTATATACGCAAGACTTTTTCGCTGAGTCGACGCGCGGGCTGGTGAGAGAAGGTGCGTCAGGAAAATTTACGACGTTTCCGTTGCGGAGATATTATCGCCTGCGCATCTCTCGACTTCTGTGATACGCCGCGCTGCCGCTATATTATAATACTCAGCTCGTTTTATATTTATTTTCCAGCTTTCTCTCTATTACATTCGCCATGGCGCGCGAGCTCACTTCGCTCCAGCATCCACATATTTTCTCAGCTATTTGTTTAATAACATTCTTGGCAAAAAAGTTGAAATTCACTCGAAAGCTGCATCAATCGTTGTTTCAGAGAGCTGAAAAGTGCGCGGCAGGTGAAGAACAGCAGCAGTACACACTTATTATCGGGCTGCGAAAAGAATGCAATAAAGAATCCCGAAGTAGAGTAGGAGGTTCACTCGAACAAAAACACTTCCAATATCATTCGATGGAAATCTGATCAACAGCAGCAGTAGCGGGTACAGAGCAGCGCGGCGAGGCGTGCAGAATACTAAAAGTACCTACAACCCCCCGTCCGCCCCGGCGCCGCACGTACAAAACAGCTGAGCACATATAAAATAAATGCGCGCCCCGTGCTTAGCCGAGGCTTTAAAACCTTGGAAAATAGAAGAAAAGACAAGCCAAGCGGATAAAAAGCTCGCACTCTTGTGCTTAAACACATACGTGTACGTATCCCGTGCGGATGTGTGTGCATGTAAATATAGTATATATCATATATAGAAAGAAAACTCGCGATCAAAAGACAGCAGCCTACGCATAAGTGTGCAGCAGCAGCAGCGCACAGCCTGTAGTACGATGTGTGTGTGTGTGTGTGTGCTGCGTACTGTGTTGCGCGCCTCGTCTATGCTATATCTGCACGGGCTCTGGAAAAAGAGCGAGAGCGAGGAGTGCTAGAGCAAATAAGTAGAAAGAGCGTAGGGTGAGTTCAAGTGGAATGTATTTACTCGGACGGCGCGTCGAGGCTGTTGGCTTTTCAGGAGCCTCGATGGCTATAGATATATATATCAGCGGCAACAGCTAGCTCTGCGCAACGCACTCGAAATGTAATTGAAGTGTCTTAACTGCGCGCCCCGATGTAGTATATACCGGCTACGGAGCATCTATGGCTACCAGTGATATCCACTCATTTTCATCCATCGTGGAATAACATATAATCTATATATCACATGGGGTCTACGCGTGTACGCGCGAGTCACGGGTTCCAATATAAATACAATATTTTTAGTCCGTCGCATTATTCGCGGCAAAGAAAACTATTGTCCAGGCCGCGTACCATAAAAATGAAAGGAATAAGTCGTGGGGGGGAGGAAGGAGAAACGTGAGCTTTCGCGTATATTCGACGATCCAACGGAAGTTTCGACGGCGAGGCTGCGATGCGGCGATGAGGCTATTTTCATAGAAAATTTTTGCGCTTCCTCGAGCTCGAGTTTTCTTGACTCGCTGCCAAAGATGAGCCAACACGTATATTCCTCTGCCCAACAGTTTCATCCAGCACACAAGTACGAAAATATTTGTTGCTGCTCGTTGCCTTCGCCTATGTATACGTGGCACGCTGCTGCTGCGGCTTCCTTCCTTCCTTCCTTCCGTCTCGCGGCAATTCCAAGGCCTTCGACGTTTACATTTCGTGAGTCGAGCGCAGGCGCTCGTGATCGAATGATTCCACGTATACCTCGTATTTATTTTAAAATGAGAATTAAAAATTATCTCGATACACTGAACTGCAGAGAGGCAGAGGAGCTGGAGAGTCTGTTTTACCGAGGAAAAACCATTTACGTTCGAACGCAAATTCGATATTCTCGTATAGTATAATGCGAAACTCATACAGTGCGTACCCATCTACGCGCTGCACCCCTAGCGCCGGAATCTTGAATTATATTTACATTTCAAATAGGCATAAATGAATTTCTAATTTCGAGTGTCTACATTACGCAGACCCTGACCTCTCGAGATGTACTTTGCCTCGGTGACTTGGGCTTGGGATATAAGACGCCACCGACGTTGATGCTGAATTTTCCTTGGTCCTTGTAGCGAAACGTTTCCTAGGTCTTTAGAACATCAACGTTATATCGAATACAATTACGGAACTTTTTCTTAAGCACGAAGAAAATTTTTTAAGCCAAAAATTATAAGTACCATTGCGAATTTTTTTAGCGATTGAGTTTTTTTTCTCATTTGAGAGCTGAAAAAAGTTAAGCTCGTACTTTCTACGAATTCTAGTTACGCTAGCTGCACTCTTATCTCTCCACAGAGTTTCGCGGCATGAACGGGGATGAAATAAAATTTCATCAACTACATATACCCGCATGAAAGTATAAGTAGGAGAATAAAAAAATGAAGCGATTTTGAGCGTTCGTTCGTCAATGCGTGCGTTTGCAGCGATGTAGCCACTGTTTGTTGGTTCGCATAACATCAAGCGCGTGTATATCGTGTGATAATTAGTTCAACCTTTCTCTGACTCTCGTTGAAAATTGTTTATCTTGGATAGATAGATAGATAGGAGCTTTCGCGAATATCCCACACCACTATTCGTCCGTGTTGTTTTACCGCGGGGATAGACTAAAAGCTCTGAATGCTCATCTTTTGCTACTTTTACCCAGCCACTGCGCAGCTAATCATCTTTGCTTGTGATGATTATTGAATTAGCTTAGCTCGGGCCTCGAAGAGAGACAAAAAGAGCTGGGAAATTAATAGGATTTTTAATGGAATTCGATCGTACTTGTCGGGGTGACGTGTACTTTTCCGAGCTTCATTCGTTATTTATTTATTATAAAAGCGGAACTTGAGGCAGCTCGGCGTCAACAAAAGAAGTACGCTGCATCACATATATATCAAGAGAGAGATAGAGAGAGGGAGAGAAAAGAAAAAGAGAGAGAGAGAAAGTTCTTGTCGCGTGGGCGCTCGAAGCCATCGAGGCCATTTTAAAACTTCTAAACGTACTTTTGCGAGTCGAAAAAAAGTCGAACGAGTATTTGAGCGTTCAACAATATAAGCGCTGGCTGGCTGGCATTGTCGAGGCGTGCGAGCGTGGGCATGCGTGTGCACAGATGCGTAAAACTAGCTTTGCCACTGTACACCGGCGTCGTCGTCGTCGTCGGCGGCGGCGTCTCCTCCCCTGTGCGTCGCGCGCGTCTCGTTTTCGCCAACGAAGAACTAACATTGTTCCTATATAGCGTATAGAAAACGACGTGCGCGCTTGACTCCCTCCCTCCCTCCCACTTACCCCTTGTACATGTGTGAATGTATGTCGTTGGGTGTGAGTCGTTCCGGCCTCTACTAGTGCCTTTCCGCGATATACGAGAGTTCGGGAGCTTGCGCGTGTGTACGCGCGTGTTCGGCGCGCAGCGAGAGACGCAGAGCGAGATAGAGACAGAGAAAGAGATGTTGGCATTACTGTTACGCTCGAACGTGTAACTATACACTGCAGTTTACTCAACTAGCGGCAGCTTCGGAAATTAGCTAGATAAATACTCGCAGCAGCTCGGAGCTGCGCGCAAATGTTTGTTACGCTAGAATATTTATTTGCGCTCGTCCTTACGTGAGAAAATTCATAGTAATGAGCTGCTACTTAGGCAAACTGAATTACAAAAGACTGCATGCATACATGCGCGCTGGAAACTTTTGGCTAGCTCAGCTGAGCAAACGCGAAGTTTTTTTTATCGATAAAAGTAGCAAAAACAACAAACACAACAACCACCCGGTACATGGTGTACGCACGTGAATGGAAGAACGAGTAAATATAGGCTAGAGCAAGTCGAAAGTCGAGCTTGCAACACTGTGTCTCGCGAGAAATTTTAAAGAATTTGAAGCGTTGATGCCTCTAGCATAGTAGCGCGTTAGTACTTTTCGATGCGTCTTATTCTTCTTCTTCTCGTGAGCGATTCACTTGACGAACACACACGGAAATACACTTGGAACGCCCAAGTTGGTCCAATTAAGAGTACTACGCTCAACTGTTTTCGAGTATTGCGCCGTGCAACGAGGCTGGGTCTACGTTGTTGCTATTGCACACACGCGCACACCCTCTCTCGTCGGATAGTTTGTAGAATGCTTTTATGACTATTTTGCTACTGTCTATTACCCTCTCCCCCCCCGCAGCAGCTCCGACTTCATCTCTCTATTTCTCTCTTTCGCTCTTTCTCGCAATAGAAGTTTGCCAATCCCTGGTGGCTAGTTAGTTCCTGTGGTTTTGCCTTATAGTACCTCTACAATGCACACGTGTATTAAACTTTGAATAGGACATTTCGCACAAAGTTTGAATTATTCTGTATTACTTTATAAAACTGATTAAAATATCTTCGTTATTGTACTTGTTTCATTATGCAGTCTTTATGCACCCGTAAATACTGCTTAAATGCAACGCGTATTATCGCAATGACACCTTAGTACATCTAATGATATTTAAATGAAATAAATTATACATCGATTCAACGTGATTATAATTTTGCGCGCAATTAAAACATCAACTTGGCAAGGAGAAGAAAAGTAATTTAATAAAGATGCACAATGCAACTTTAATATATTATGTATACGAGTTACATTTATTACATTTTGCAAAAATCAATATGGCTTCGGCAAAGTCATCGTTTGTCTGGTCGATCCATAACAAACCTTATCAAACTGCCCAAAACTTGTGCTCCCACTAGCATACTTGATGGTTATAACTGCTGCGGCTGCGGGGTAAGCAAGATAAATCCCTCTTCCCTTATACGATCGCGTTGGGATACGTTGAAGCGCGCGCGTCTACTGCAACGCACACACATTCATATAGAAGCGTCGAGCAAACAAAAGCTTGCATTATACATATCCGCGCGGCGGCTTCGTGCGGAGCACAAAGGGGTGTTTAAGATTAGCATGATTTACTCCAAAGGGTATGAAAAAGTAAAAGTACACGCCAACTCGTTTCGCAAATAGCAGCAGCAGCAGCAGCCTGTACATAGCGTCTGACCATGGTGTGCTGCTGCTACACCACTGCGCTACATAATATTTACATCATCGTGCATCACAAAATATATAGAGCTTATTAATTGGACTGTGGTTGTTCTAGTTGCGAGAATCGCGTAGCTGCGTCTCTCTCTCTCTCTCTTTTTGCTCTCGGTCAACAATCAAAGTTTACATTAGCTCAGCAAAATAGTTTTCTCTTCGAGTCTCGTTCGCTCTCGAGCTTTCGGCCATGTAGCAATGTTACGGCGCGCGTACATAACATCCCGAAAGCGTATGTTTAAGGATTACCACGCGAGGTGGGCGCGCTTTTCACTGTGTGCACTTGGCTTAGAATGTATAACCCATGCGCAATGTACATGCGGGAGCGAGCGCACGCACACTCGGCAGAAATCAACTTCCTTCCTTCCTTCCGGCTTCCTTCCTCTCCTTCTCTTCTCTTCTCTCCTCGCCTCGCCTCTCTCCTAAGCAAGCCGAGCTCGTAGGAGCTCTTCTTTTCGCGTCTCTTGCCCCCCNCCCCTACTGTCTGATACTGTACATGTTGTACATGGTCGTCGTCGGGAGAGATATCAGAGCAAGACAAGCCGCTGCCGGGCTGCGCATGAATTTCTAAGGATTCGAGCTAGATTTGGTTTTGCTCGTTCACAGACGCGCGGGACAGAGATTATTCGATACATGTACGTGGCCGGATTTGTCCGGAAAAATTTCTTCTAAAAGCGTTTTATCGCACGTGCGCGCGAGTCGCGATACGTGGTCTACTGCTAATTTACAAATAAGACCGAATTTTGTCATCATATGTATTATTCAATGCAAATTTAATAAAAAAATTAAATGTTTAATTGATAACAAATTTATTGCGTGATAGTAGTTATTAGACCAAGATGAACAGTCAAAATAAATGACATCATTCACAGCGGTCTTTTTGCTGACACCCCAGACAGTACGTATTTTTTACGTTGTATTGTACTGCAGTGATATAATATATTGTATAGGAATTGCACATGTCACTGGATCATATTTTTGCTTACATGTTCATTAACCTACACACCACTTTTTTGCCTACTCGCATTATCGCATTTACAACACCCGAGTGAAATAACGTGTATGCATCTCCGAATTTATTTTTAATTTGAGTTTGGCTATTTAGGAGAACTTCGTATACGAAATTTTGAAATTGCTGAGCGAAACTCCAAATAACCCTAGATAATCCAAATTTTTCATTGAATAATCACTTCGATTATTATTCGATTGTAATTATTCTAGATTCTCTTGAGAATCATTGATTTTTTCAAAAATCCAAAATGTATTCAAGAAATTCTTAAAAAATATATTAATAATCTGCATTTCTTCAGAATTTTTTGGACAGATCTATGTATTTTTTTCAAAATAATGGAGGACCAAAAACTATTAATAGTTCTGAAAAAAATCATCTGTATTATTTTACCAATTCCAAACACTTTTATGTATACGTTTGTTTCGTTAAATGGTTAGAGCGCCCAGAAAAAAAATAAAAATGGTTGATAATCATCTGGCTAACTTTCATGACATATTGAAGCAATTTAAGAAAGGAAAGAGTGAAAAAATGTTTAAATAAATTATAAGGGACACTTCAGTATACCACTTACACATAACACTACACCCTACAAAATAAATTAAACACTAATTGTAATAATTTTTACAGATAATTTATTAAAATTTTGTATTTTTTAAAAAATTTATGACTTAATTTACAAATATATTTCTTCACTTGCAAATAATTCACTTTACTTTTGGAAAGAACATGTATCTACTATTTTTAGTTTGGGTTTAAACTCTGCTCTGTTTAAATGATAAAATGCAACTGATAATATGCCGTTAGCTCATCAAGATTTTTATGTGACCCCTCCTGCCTTTATTATGTAGAAGAAATATGAAGGAGAAGTAAACATTCCTCATGATGTCTTGACAAGAGGGAGAGGTAAATATCATGTGTTGTGAAGAATTGCAAGAAAGGTGTCGATGACATGTGTTACATTGCAAGATGATATACGATTCAGCATAACTCATTACGAGAGCATAAATTATGCTCTGTTAATGCTCATGTACTTATCTCATTTAAATACCCACATACTTTTATAATTTTAATAGCCTTATCGAATTTAAACGCATGAACGAATGGTTTCCTTTTGAAATTATCAGTTTCTTCGAATAGTAAGTATATTTAATTGTCCCGACAAAATGTCCGCTCAAAATAAGCGATACAATACTATTTATTGAATAATTATAATAAATACAAATTAATTACATAGGTATAATTGTTATTAGTGACTTCAACAACAATGTTTACAGTTATGAAAAGAAATACATGCACGAGTAAAGAAATATGCGACGTATGTAAAACAAAATTTGAACGCGGCATTTTGTTTATAAAAACATTCTTTCACAGTAAAAAGGAGAGAAAGAGTTTTCTGATGATTTGGCCTTTTTAGCACAGCAGCAAAATTTATCATTTATACCAATGTCAAATGTAAGTCTAAGATTTAGTCTTCCTCTGAGCTTCGAGACGTGCAGATCGTTGGAAAGAAAGAATGGAGCTAGAGAAAAAATCATTTTACGTAAACGTGATAGCGCGAGCCTTTTTATCGGCTCGACGTTTAGAGCCAGGAATACGCAAATTCGCGACTTTATTTGATCGGCATTGGCTACAGTTAACCACGCGTAATATGTTGTTTCGAAAATTTCGTTTTTTAATATTAAAACTCAGTGCTCCTACGATTAAAGTGCTATACAAAAAAAGCTATTTAAAAAATCATAAGCTTCTAATGATTGCTGGTGAGGTGATAGTACAGCACAAAATGAATAAAAACCACTTGCTTGATGATATTATCTTGCAGTTTAATGCCTATAAGGGTGAGTAATTTTTATGCTACAAACATGCACGTTAATTCTTAAATTATAGATTAATTTTAGATTTGAAATAAAATAATTAATAGATGCTCAAAAATTTTCTAGTCAATTTCCAAATTTATTCTTTTGGTAAAACTTTGTTTATATATTTTGAAAAAATTATAAATTTATTTAATTTTTAAATAATTTGCAATATTTTCATGTTTTTTCTAGAATTTATAAAAATTTCATGCTCAAAGCTACTTCGTTAATTTTATTTATATTTAAGCGCTTCAAGAAATGTACGATGATGTCGAAGGGGATCAATTTATTTTAAATGTTAACCTTGATGAACTATCAGCATCTACAAGTGGCTCGGCAGCAAATTGCAATGATAATTTTAATGATTCAAAAAAATTCGACGAATGTAAGAAAAATGTTAAAACAAAAAATTAATCGTAGTACTTCTGAATTATATTCTTTAAATGAAATAATTGCCTTATTGTACGTATCACGAATATTTAGTGTATTTTTCAGACAATTATAAAGTTTTGTAGAATTTGTATGAAGATTATTGATAAATAAAAATTTATTTATTTTTAGAATATCTCAACTTTTATTATTCATCGTACCTTATCTTAATATTAATTTTATAAATTTTAAAAATATACACTCATAAGCATATTCGTTCTCTTGTTTCAACATGTTTTAAAAGAGTTCAAGTAACCGAGTATTTGAAAAAAATGTGCCGAGTAGAGTAGTATCATGATATTTATGATAATAAAATAATAAAGTAAAAAGTTATAAACAATTTATTATTTATTTATAAATAATTTTTTTTATATATTTTTTTTAATAATTTTTTTTCATACTTTGCTGGCTACGTGCTACTGAACCACTTGATAAAGTAATAATAATAATAATAATAATAATAATAATAATAATAATAATAATAATAATAATAATTTAGTTATGCTGTATCAACATAAAAACTGCAGATGAGTCATTTGTTTCGACTACCCATAACGTTCTAATAACTACTCGCGATCGAACGTCGATCCCCTTTTTATCGAGGACTTATTAATACAGACACATTATTTTAATTAAGTACCTAGATTAGGAGAGTAATAATATTATCTGAACTTTTTACAAAGTTTTATGCGCTATTACGTTCTTATAGATTGACCTTTAAAATCAAGCTTGTAAAAGTAATTGATCGAGTTGATAAATAAAGGCAGCATAAAGTTGGCCTGTGCTTTATCTTTGTCAGTAGTGACAAAATCGGTGTAAAGCTACGATGGGCACGTAACAAGCGCCAAAGCCTGTTACAGGCTGCTTGACTGACTGCGTGCCATTAACACACAGCTGTGCGTGCGAATTCACCAGCAACAACAAAAAAAAGTAGGTAAAATGGCTTTCTATGCAGACGCACGCAGTGGGTAGTAGCTACGATCGTATATGATCGTGTTAAAGCAGTCGAAGAACAATGGCTCGTGCCGCCGCCGCTGCCGCCGCCGCCGCCGCCACTCGCGTTCCAAAGTCCATAAATTCACGGGACTGTAAAATATCTGTGGCAGTCTCGTAAATTACACATTCAACGCACGAAAAGCTGCTAGCTGCCTGTAGTGGCTCGCGCCTCGCTGATCAAAAAACCACCAGCGAAGCACAATCAAGTATATGATCCCCGGGTAAACTTGTCGCCAGAAGTAAAACTAGGGCCAAGAGTGCGATAGTACTTTTTTCCCGTTTGTTTTTTACATCGGTCAATGCTAGCAGACATAAGAGTTAGACAAAAAGTTTAATAATACGATGGAAGTATTTAATGTGTCACTCAAGAGCACTGCAAACATAAAAATGGACAAAAACTCAAAATGATACTCTTTTTAATACTCTTTTGCATGTCATATGACGGCAAAACACACGGAATAGTAAATTGATCAAGTTGCACCTGTGCGCGCATATCGGCGAATCCGATCGAAATGTACTATGGTAAATTATTTGACTTTGTATATGAGACCTCGAACTCGAACTGCAGCCCGTATTCAGCACAGATTCACAACCGTTAATCACCCTAATGAATGCTTTTGTGTACTGAACTTGCGGTGCCAGTGCAACTGTATGAATATTATAAAATCTCACTACGAGCCAATTGCATCTTTCTCTTTTCTTTCTATATTTTAATGCGATCAATTGAAAATGTAATAAACATACAATGAACATAAAAAATGGAGACATTTATTTGCTGGAAAACATGTATCTGCGAGTTGTTATAAAAGTTGACACAAGTAACGTATTGTGTTTCAAATTTTCTGTCGCTTTTATGCTTTTCATACTATGCAGGACGAGAAATTCAAGGTGTGCAAGTTGGAGTAAGGGCGACAATTTTTCCCCGAGCACTGCGCGATATCATAAAAGGGGAGAAAAAAAGTATTTGCCGTCGTAAAATTTAATTTGAAAATTGTCACAATGTGCGAGTTATAAACGTCTTATCCTGGGCACGTATCTGTCGAGGTCCATTAAGTCGAATTAAATGCCCGAGGTCTGTACAACATAAAAGAGGTGAAAGAGAGGCAGCAGCCAGAGGAAGGAGGGTCGGAAATAGATAAAGGACGCCGACCGCAATCCGGTCACACGAACGCTCGCTTTCACGCGCGTTTCGGTTGCACAGCAGCCGCATGGGTGCAGATGATGTCCACTGCACGAACAACAACACTACGCGACATCAAGTCTTCTGTTTTATTCGTCCGTTATGATACGAATTCATTCAAAATGATATTTCGTGTTATTATTTCCCGTGCGTTTGAGAATTAATCCTTGAATTTATTACGGTTTTTTGCCTACGCTTATCGCAATTTTACCCACCCCTCCCTCCCCATTGATGTCTCGAACGAAATGAGAAATTAATCGAGCCCTGACAAATAATTATAAATTTAAATGTACATTTAAGGTGCGCGTTTCAAGTCCCTTGAGAGTGATCCGATGATTGCTTCGACGTTATCTGCTTGATAGGTTTTTTTCGTTCGCAAGTTCATACACGCATCTCATTTTCTACGTTTTCGACATTGATGTTTTCCGTCGCGTATGGATTTGTGCATGTATTTCCCGCTTGCAATTTACCAAAGTGCTTGACTGAGAAATGCATTTTTCCAATATAATCGCATTAATAGAAAATTGAATATTTTCACGGTTTATTGCAGTTCACTTTTCTGGTGGCTTTAAATATTCGACGCCGCTTCAATCATATGAGCTACGACGACGTACCTGTATACGCAATTTTGCAGTTTTTTGCATTAAGCTGGGCACGTAGAGATTTTCCTATGCATACATGAACGTGATTTCAAAGGCTCTCCACTTTCGATTGAATTTAAATTTTTTTAATTTTTCGATAGCAAGTGCGGTACACATGCTTTTACATCGATTTTTTTTTGCTAACGTACTCGTTTAATTTTTTTTTCCTGTTTTCAATTCCGAAACTTGTAGCGCGGACATCGTTTAGGGCACGAGAGAAAATATATAAATACACATATTCGCCAAAATCGGATAAAAGACTGCAGCGAAATCGTCCTTTTATCCATATTCTGCCATAATACTCGCGTATTATCTGACGCAAACATCTCTCTCGGGCGCACGGACCGTTGGCTTCATCTATTCGAGCATGCAAAACTGTCCCTTTCCAGCGTAAGAAAAAGTGTCCCCAAGAGAGTAAAAAGAATAGAGAGTCAAGTCTTTTCTTTTCTCTTTGCCTAAATCCCAGGCATATTCTCAAAAAATGAGCGCGAGACCAGCGCGCCGACCACACACATGCACACGCTCACACGCACATGATATACCCCGCGCACACCATGGCAAGGATAATCCAACGAAAACTCACGTCACGTACTTATGCGCGTATGTATATGCAAGCGTTCATACGTATTTTCTCTCGATGTTAGATTTTATGGTAATGCATGGTGCAGCAGCGGCGACGTGCGATGACAGCCTTTACCGAATTTTCTACCCTATATACGTATGTATTTGCACTGAAACGAATTCAGGAAAAGCGTACTTCGCGACGCGATCCAATGTGACTCTATGTGTGTGCGCGTGTGTCTAATATTTCTCGTTCTTAACCGAAACTATATAGCATCAGTAATTTATGACGGGTATTCTCACCATTTGCGCTCACTTGATACTCGCGCAGCTTGAAACGGCGAATGTATTAACATACTGCGTATTAATACGCCCATCGCGTTCGCGTTCGTTTTCCATCCGCGCAATTAAATTTAAAATATCCTTGATAATGGCCATTTAAATGAATTATATTGCGTGCGCGCGCGTTATGTCTCGACTCTCTTATATACTCTACAAGCGCCGACTTTAATTTCATTAGGTCTTTGGAAAAAGCACGAATTTTCATATACTTTTGTGCTCTATGAATGAGGTACATTATACACGTACAAGGGAGTTGATAAAACTTTGAAGAATTCGATAAGCGTCTTAGAGTGTAGAGGCGTCCTTCTCTCTCACTCCCCGAGGCATTCAAGTGGCAATTGCCGAGCTGCTCAGTTCGCACTGTCGAAGATAACGGGCGAGCTGCGCAATCTACCAACTATACTACTCTCGGCTGCAACACCCTCGCACCCATAGCCAGCCTGCAACGTCGTCTTCTCAAAAGAGGAAACAAAGGCATATACACATCTTTTTAATTCGTCCGAGTTCCTTCGCCAAGCGAGGCCGTTGCCGTTTTCTGCTGCTTTTCTTTTTTCATTCCCCTAAAGGCAGAAGCAATTATACGCCTCGCCGTGTAAGAGCGGGGGGGTCCATTTTCTATCCAAGAGAGTCCAATTGGGCCATTCGGGCTAATTTTGCAGCACTACTAGCCACTCGGATAATGTCTAGAGATAAAGACAGCTCGAGGCTAGGAATATCATAGCAATTATTTAATTGCTATAGCGAGCCCGAGTCCTAAATTGCGCTTCAAGTACCTTGGCGCATATTTTCCTTCCCATTGCCGCGCGCGTACCTACCTATACGACAAATATTGAGATTAAACGCGCGACTGCGCAGAGACGGTATCATCGTGATGAAGAGCTGAGTCATTTTTTTCCGAGTCATATTCTGCATCTCCCGAAAGCGTATATATAAGGACGATAGATCGTCGTCGCCCGAACCACGTACACCTTGACGTACGAGGCGGAATTTTCTAAATGGCTTTTTAAGATCATGATGGGTGAAAAGTGCCTCGACGAATGAAAACTCTGATATTACCGATGAGGTACCGAGTCAGCAGCGTGAGATACAGGCAGCAGCTTTTGTCACATGATACACGATACGATGCCACTCGCAGAAGTACACGTTGCGCTGAGTGTACGTTGCAGCGATTCGATCAGTAAAATGTCCGACCGTATAGCGATTTTAACTACTGCAAATAGCGAATGCATTTCATGCACTGCGGCATCGAATGTTGAGTGAAATTATTATAGATCTCAATGTAATCGGATATTCTTGTAATTTTCAATCCTCGTATTTTAATTTCTATTAATTAAAGATGAAAAAATTCAAGTTATTTTGCGCTTAGAGACGCACTATATACGTGGACTCCGTTCATCTTAAAGATACAATTAATTATTGCGATCTCGCAGAATGGCTGTGAAGAAATTTTTTGTGCATACTTGAATGCGCTCTCAAGCTCGTAATGCAGATAAAAGCCGCGGCAATTTTTCACTCCATTGAATGAATAACCGAATTTCATGTCAAAGGCTAAAAAACGAACCCACACACAATCTGCTCGATCGAGAGAGAAGAGAGAGAGAGAGCTGCCGACAAAAAAAATTTGATGAAAAAACTTGCCTGATCAAAGTAAACTCTCCTTCGCTCTCGATACACACTTGGGGCACAAGGAAATGCACTGTACGCTCGTAGGCGGAAGCAGTTTACCAGTAGCGAGTTTAGGCTTTGACAGTTCGGTTACTGGAATTAATTGCTGTGTAACGTAACGATATTTACGGTATCGAGTGCGCAAGCGAGCTACTCTGTGCATCGATTAGATACTCCGGAACAATAGTTCTATGCACATAGAAACTCTGCGCTAGGAATCGATTAGTTATTTGCCACGCACCATTACAATAATTGAAATCTATCTCTCACGGTAAATAATAGTTATCTTAATTTTGCGAGTATGAAGCGCGCAATAAAAAGAGACAAAATGTTTGACGAAAAAGCAAATAACCGTGCGCGCGTATCGATACGATCGAAAAGTGCGTGGGGTTGGTGACCCCGCTCGTACGCAGCCCTCGCAACATTGGAAAAAATAAATTTTCATACATTACGAAATATGGAAATGGCGTATAGCCGGCGAGTATACAGCGCGCCCCTTTGGCTGCAAACACATATACGCGCGTAAACGCCCGCGCGAGAGGGAAGACTCTCTGCAGCGATAACAACGATAACGACACTGCGTATACGTGCTCGCGAATACGTTTTAATATCGACGACGAGTGGCTCAGACGGATTAAATATCCGCTCTCTGTGCCGTTGATGTGGTAACACGACAATATAATTGCGCATAATCATATCAAAGCAGCGAATGAAAACAGATTATACGATCGTAAATATCTATCGAATAATACAAGCTTAGGCTAAAGATTAAAACTATTGAAAGAAACCTTTTCAATTGATGAAACGACTAAGATTGGCATAAATAGATATACATCGATACCACTCGAGCCGCTTGCTAAGCTCCTGCAGCCCGAGATATTTCTGTGTGTTATTTCGACCAAAGAAAGCAGAATTATCCAGTCAACCAGCCACTCTAGCTTGCCACTTTGAAAGAAGCCAAGCCGCATTAATCTTTGCGCGTGGCGCACGATGTGGAAAATTTTACGCCGGAAATTAAAGCGGATCGTTTTTCTTCTCTCTGTCTATAGCCTTTATTATTATCAAGGCCAAAAACGCGCGAGGCACCGCGTCGACAGCGTCTCGAGCAGCGAATCTTATTTTGTAATTGAGTTTAAATTTCTCGACGCGCCGACTTCCGGCTTTTTCGAACTTCATCCCATTTCGCGAACGTCGCCGCAGGTATACATGTAACTTTGCAAGACTCGCAGGCTTTGAGAGGTACCAAGGTAGACATCAAGCAGTGTTGTATAGGTGCAGAAGCGAGAGCGTACCCGAGAAGGGATGGCCGTCCAGCAGTTCAAGGCTTTGAGGTCTTTCGGGCTGTTGACTGCAAACCTCGTCATGAAGCGCGCCTTGATGCGCCGCGGAGAGAGCGAGGAGAGAAAAAGAAGCTCGGGTAAAAGCGGCAGTAGCGTGCGCTACATACCCTTTGGACTCGCTGACTAGTTAGGGAAGAGGATGACTTTTTTTCGTCAAGTCGCGATCTTTACTTTTCCATCAATTTTCTTGATGAAATCTTCCCATCGCCGATTCTAATGCGAGCGCGTTTCGTTCGTACGTCGAAAAACAAAAATATATTCAATCGCAAATATAATTGAAACAAGCTTCCAACAGATGTATATTGAAAAATCCCCCCGACTACGATTCAATTATTTCTTGTAGAGAAAAACTTGGTGAATTTTTTAGAGCGAAGCGTGCACGACGATACGTAATTTATATCGATCACATCGCCGCACAAGCCGCACTCGGGAAAAGCCTACTCTCAAATTCTACATTCTAGCTGAGACGTGCCAGGGTAATCGCACAAGTATAGGCAGCAGAAAGAAAGGCAAGTACGCACGCGATAGTGACACGTTTTGGTCTAGGAAAATTCACTCTCATTTCTCTCTCTCATGCTGCAAGCTTACAATCGTCAAGGGCTTCCCCCATCGCGCTTACGTACACATACATGTGTGCCCTATAACACGTAGGTGTCTATATGAGCTAGCGCATATACACGCGCGAGATCCACATGGAGGTCGCCGACCCGAATCCAATACCTCATCTCGTTAGCACATCTTAGCTCGGCTGCGTGTGTACAAGTACGGTTATATGGCACACACGAGCTCGCGCACGTAGCTACACTCTCGCTCGCGCAAACTGCAAAGCGTCGTCGTCGTCGTCGAGCAGCCCGAACACGCGACTGGCTCGTGTCGCTTATATTGGCTTTGGGAAGGCTTCCTACTACATCGTTGTCGCAGCCTGCACGGCTGCAGTCGTTCTCTTTGCCTCCTTATCTGACAGCGACGACGACGAACGCGAGGCGCAGCCACCAGCGTCGCCAAACGCTGACACTTAGACACATCGCCCGCCCGCGCAAAACTCATTTTGCTCTGTCGAGCACGCCCGGATATTATTATACACCCGCTACTTTATAAAGAGATTGAAAATTTCTCACTCGCTCGTCGCGCTCGCTCGTTGCTTTATTTCGCGAGATGGGTCGCGCGTGGGCGGGTGATTCGATCAAGAAAAAAAGAGCAGGGAACTATATCTGAAAATAAATTACGGTGAGTGGCGGTGTATACGTACCAACATCTTGGGAGCCTCCCCAAGTACCCAGTTGGGCCTGTCGGCCGATCTTCGTTAATGCATCGACGTAGGCTTTCGAAGCTGCTGCTGCGCCTGTAACAAAACACACACACACACAACGCACATGAACAAATTTGTAAGGCTTTGAAATTATAAAGTATAAAACTGCTATAAAAAAGTTTTTCGACTGCCTTCGCAGAGTAGGTCACGAGAGTATGCGGCACGATAGTTGCAAGCGCATTGCGATAAAAACCCACATCTACGAGATATATCGAAGCATAGCAATGGCAAAACGGTCAATCGATGACGCCATTGGCATCGAGCTAGCAGCCGCAGTAGATGGGTTACGTTTAAAGTTTGGCGAATCTTATTGACACAAATGGAGCAGATGTGTCCCGCGTAAGACGCGATCTGATACCGCATTGCAGGCGATAACGCATAATTTTATCGAGCTAGCAGTTAGAGAGATAGAGAGAAAGAAAAACAGCCCCAATATTGTTGAGCTCAGATATGAACAAGTTCGAGCGTAAATCCGATCGATTTACTTCTTTTGGCAACTATACTCACCTCAAAAATATTAAACGAGAAAAGATATTATCTTTTCTGGGTCTGAAATGTGTGTCGCATTTATGGGAACTCGTTTCTCCTATTCCAATATACACGTTAAAGTATCAATTTGCGCAGAGGGCAGTTCGCGTATTGTCGCAGTAAGCTGCACCATATCGGTAGTGCTATACACGAAATCTCTGCGCCCAGAAGTAATATATGCAGTAGCACCAGCCGAGTAATTTGATAAATAGTATAGTTTTCACTTTGAGTTCGCGCCAGAGCCGACGGGGGCAGGGAAGGTGGAAAATAAAATACTTGCGTAAACGCTCTCCAAAAGACTTTGTAACCTTTCGCTTCCAAATCTACAAACATTCCATGACAAGCAGCGGCGCGAAAAGTTCTGCAGAGTAGAAAAAGCACACGCACATCTATTTTGAGGCAGGCGGAGAAGAATATAGAGCGAGCTAGAAACTGGCAAGGCGAAACAAAAAAAAACAGAGAGAGAAGTAAGTAGTAGAAGTATAGCGTAGCATCTCGACCCATTTATTTTAGTAGGGTGGAAATCGCCTCCACGCGAATACGCGACTGCGCGCGCGAGACTATATACGAGACAAAAAGCGAGCATTAAAGCGAATACTCCCTTGGAATATCAATGTTAAGTGGCTCGAAAGACAGAGAACATTCTCCCGTCCTCTTTTCGGGGATAGACGTTATTCTCTTGGCATGTGCCGCGCTTGTAACAGAATGGAGGAGAGGGAGAAACTTTATCTCGTTATCCCGATATTTTCGCGAGCCTGTCAGAGACTCACTTAAAGAGCTCGTGCTCTGCATGTCGATCTCACGGAGCTCTCTCTCTCTCTCTCGCTTGCTCGAGATGGCATATAGTCTATGTACCTGGGTTCGCACGCGTCGCGTCTTTCAGTGTTTTATTACCCAGCACTTTGAGATAAATCAGTGCTAAGTTTTATGTCGCGCCATCGAATCGTCGTAATAATATGTAAAACAAGCCTGGCAAGTTTGGAAAAAGCTCTTACGTCGGCGTTGGACCGAGAAGCCCGAGCAGCTTTTACGATCGGTACATAGAGCTCCCCGAACGATGCTTGCGTACAGCTTTTAAATACTCGATCCCGAAACGAATGGTATGCAATATTAAAGCTACTTCATTTCGCATGACGGACGAGAAATAATACAATTTTCACGAATAAGTTTCAAGTAATACTTATCAATGAGCGTTGTAACAACTGAATGATAAATGACATTTGAATGCGGAAATATTTGTAAAACTTTACAAAGAGCCGAACGAGTATTTAAATTTGATTCAGTTTGTAAGTATCAGCTGGTACGATCAGCTCGAGTTATTTGAGAATGTTCAATGAGTTTCAACGCGAGTACTTATATTCTGTAATTGCTGCTTCATTGCATTTCATAATTCTCCTATAAACGTTTGGGAATCCCATAAAAATTCAATCAAAACTTTTATCGCGAAAATCGAGATGAATACCTAGTTAATTAAATTAATTACCGAAAATGAAGCTCAAAAAATAAGAATGAAAGGGTATATAACTTTTACCAATTTCATAACGGAAAACAATTAGTATCGGTTGGAAAGGTGCAGCGCACGATGCGCACAAAGGTCGCGCCGCGTTTACGTCACGAAATTCGAGCATCGATAGCACGCACTCAGACCATACGGAGGCGTGTGTTCGTGCTGAAACCGAAAATCAGAAGGTTTATTACAGCCTCTCGTTGAGTTTAAACGTTTGGCTGCGCATATAACCACTGGCAACAGCCCTTATGTGCGGTCCCCTATAATAATAACCCTTATACGCGATCACAGGCTTACATCTGCTGCTGCTAGTGTTGCTACGCGATGCTTCAAGTTCGCTGGTGTACGTGTGCGCTGCGCAGAGTATATATATCCAGAAACAGATGTTACCCCACAGAGCGACTTTTCTCTCCCCTTTTTCCTCGAGGGAGCTCTGCTGGTAGTAGTGCGTCTTCGATTTTCGACGCGCACCGAGGGTACATTGAAATTCGCGCGAGAGAGGAAGCTTCACGCCTCGATTGAGCTCTATCGCTACTACGCGATCGCGTTTTCCTCCTCCTCATCCTCCTCTCCTGCCGCTCCCTCGCACTCATCTACAATGTATGTATGTCTATGCGCGAGTTTTGCACCCCTTGTGCGCGCTTACTCTCGTAAAGCTACTGATGCCGCACAGCATCACCTATATGATACTGCAACGTCGTGTCTCGCGCGCAGCCGACGCGCCTCAGAAAAATATGGAATGCAATGTAGCAGAATGTTCACTTCTCTCGTTTGGCTGAGATTCTCACTGCAGCGCCCCTGAATTCTCATATTCGTGGACCGGCGCCTACTGCTCCGATTTTCAGATATAGAGAATATCATACCCAATTCGTTTTATTTCTTATCAATTATCACATTTATTATAGTATCGAAGTGCAGCTATATGTACCCGATTTTTTCATTTAGCTGATTTAATTAACGCCGGAAGCGGAGATCTCAAGTATATAATGCGAAAGCAGCAGCGCTCGCGTTTCACTCCTTTTTCCAGGCTCGAGCAATGGACGAAAAAGTTTTTACTCGGCCGGTCATGCGCGTAAATGTAATTTTTTCGATAATTGAAAAGTAAATCCGAGTGTTAAATTTAACCAGTTCATAAGCAACTTAATCCCTACGAATTCCGAGAGTCTGTATAATGAGAATATCATTTTTTACCCACTGTAACCGTAATGTTACAGCAGCTACATCTCTGCTAGTAATTAAAATTTTTATTCGTTTGACTGTGATTTTTTTCCTGCACCGATTTCAAGTCCATCCGAAAAATATCTTCAAATGTATTCTAGACTTTTAAGAGACAGATGCATAGCTGTATATATTGTGATTTTAAGCTGAATCAAGCATTATATCCGTTACCGCACGCATCAACTGCGGATAAAACACGCAAGGGGTGTAAGACTTTCGATCGTGGCAACAATCATCATGTCTCGACACTATTCACCGAAAGCTCTCTCTCTCTCAGCCTTTGGCTTGTAAGCTCGAGGAATAGTATTAATTAAGCGCTCGAGGCAAGCGAGCTTGCTTTAAGGTAATTAGGAACTGCTGCCGCCACCGCCGCCGCCGCTGCAGGAGGGTATACACTGCTCTACCTACACTATTGCCGCCCGAGACGGACAGCTTGGAAGAAGTTTCAGGATAACGCGCGCCCCGACGACGAAAGACGAATTAACTGCTTTTTACGCGCTCGATGACTTAATGCCTTTCTGGATTAGCTACTACTTGGGGAGGGTACTCTTCTTACACGTGTAAGCTGCCAGCTAGCGTAGAGCTTTTATGTGAGTGTGCGAGCTTTCGGCGTCGCGATAATTCAATGGTAGCTTGCGCGCGCGCGCCCAAGTGATAAAGAGAACGTTTAAATTAATTTTCAATCGGACGAATTTCGCAAGTGTTGTATGAATATAAGCTTTTTACAAACTGCAGCACCCTTTGTGCTTGAAATTTTCGAACGAGGCTCGAGTAAATTAAAAACTGCTTTTAACGCTAGAGTTATTCATATTTACGATAATTCGCGAGATTTCTTTCACGGCACGCCGGTGAACTTTATTTCGACTTGCTTGTACCGGTTCATCTTTCCGAATGCAGATTCGTTCGTTTATTGAAAAAAAAACTTGCTCGAGTAGCCTGTGAATTAAAAAAAAAGCGTCGTTTCTTGGGTAAAGAAAAAAAAGAAGACCGAAATAAAAAATGACAGATTAAAAATAAACATCGGCGAGTGCGGCAAGCAGAGTGAGAGAGAGAGAGAGAGAGAAAAGAAAATGAAGCGCAGACTCGGGTGCTGTACATCGTATTATATATAGAGTGACGCAGGAGGATAAATAATGTGGGTGGCTCGCTGGTGTTCAAGAGCGCAATAACTCACGAGTCTCGAGTTCAGCGTCTCTTGCACCTTAAACCGCACGTACCTACCTACCTCTACCTCTACCTATATACGCATGCACACCCACTGGCCAGTCTGTCGTGGCGCGCGATGTAGTATATTACGGCGAATCGTGCTCCACGAGCGCCCGAAGGACCCAGGGCAAATTCGTTATTTTTATCGAGCAGCGCCGCGTCTCGCTCGCTGCGGGATAGCGATCGTGGCACGAGAGTAAAAAATATCATGCTATCGTAATTGGAAGTACACAGAGTGTTGTTGCCGCAGTAGTTTCGCCGCATTTACATTTGTGCGCACTGCTACACAGGGTGCGTCCACAGTAGCCATGTTATTGGGGGTATCAATGGCATAGCTTGAGCTACGATACAAATAAAGCCGAGTAATATGGTTATTGCAAGATGCTTATTTAAATTGCTTTTTTTAATTGTCATCGGCGTGGTCGTAGGCTTGAAGATCAGCATTGACCCTGGTGTTCTCTTACGTGCACTCATTTAAAATTTTGTTTTTTAGCATTTTGTTTTAATAACCTGAGCTTTTAACTGATTCGCACCTCAGGTTCGAACCGATTAAAACCGGCTTTAATCCTGAGCCTTGGTGTCAAACCAGGTTTTTAACTAGATTAAATCTTAGTTT
>CACVKI010142538.1:0-19214 GCA_902732785.1 Trichogramma evanescens | reverse complement strand
ATCGAAAAGTATGAGTCAATACAACCGACACATGAGGTTGCGTTTGATCGGCGCTCAAGTTTTATAGCCTTTTGAGGGGCTGTATTGGCCCATTTTTCAGTCAGCGGTTTTAGCGGCATTAGTTTTTTCTCTCTTTCCTTTCTCCTCTAGCGAACGCTCGAATATTCTCGAGCACAATACACTGTGCTTACATATTATAACGTATATAAATTTAATATTTTTATCGCAGTTATTCATTTACTCGCAATAATTGTAATATATAATGTAAGATATAATGCTAGATTATAAATTAAATAATTTGTTTACACTTACTCATTAAGAACTACATTAAGTAGTCATATTTAACGAGAAAAAAAAAAGAAAAAACGACTCCTCGTCTCCGGGAATACCAAAGTAGCTACATAGAAATAAAAAAGTATCGGAATTTCCATTCTTCACGCATTTTTCCATACTTCGAGGACTATATAATTATTTTTAGTCGTTTTTATACATTTTTTACAGCGCAATTCGGTGCCGCTTTTTTACAACGTACAAAATTCGAGGAGTCTAGTAATTTTGAATTAGTCGTGCTTGCTCGCGTTCGTACCGAACGCGCGTAAAGACGTTTCATTCAAATGAAAAAAAACTACTATTGATTCGAAAATCGGACCGCGACGGTCGCACTCGGGCATCGTCGTTTTCAAAATGTACTCGCTCAGAAACCATCCACGAAAAATTACCGATTGATTCTCCGCCGAAGTCCGATCTCGATCCAATTCACAGTTCAATCAGAATTAGATCTTGCACGAGATCGACATCCTCGAGGACGTGTCAATGGCATATACGGTCAGCGAGTGGAACCGTTTCAAGCTGGCTGCCCTTATCCGCAGCTTTTTTTTTATAGCGAATTCCAAGTCGAAGTCGAGCACCTTACTTACAGCTTCCTGGTTATTATTAAGATTGAATTTAATAATTGTCTTTGGCTCGCGCGCGAGCGAACGCGTGTATACACATTACGAACGAGCGCAAAGACGCGAAGAGAGAAGCAAACGAGGAAAAAAAAGAAGCAAGTCTCGAGCCTTAAAAAGAGAGCACGACGACGTGAGCCTTAGAAACGAGAAATCGTTGCTGCTTCGAACGCGGACGGAGACGGAGGCAGAAAAAAAAAGAAGAAGAGGAAGAAGAAAAAAAGGAGGAGATCGACAGTCGAAAGCAATTTTCGTTCGCAGAAATAATCTTGCCGAGTTGATAATGAGGACCTGTTTTATAGTTTGTGTGCGTCTGGCTGTGTCCGTGTGTGAATGTGTACGTTGTGTTGTACTGGCCCACAGGAATCGTGTCGGAGCGAGGCACCTCCCGACGAGCCGAGCCGAGGACGCGAGAGAGAGAGAGAGAGAGAGAAGAATGGAAAAAAGTCAGCGATGAGAGAGAGAGAAGCCCAAACGAGTTCCATCGCCGCTGCCACCTACGCCTACTTCATTGTACACGGAGGGACTAAATAAATTTTTCGAGAACAAAACGCGCGCTGGCATATTCTGATTATCGGCCGATGTATGGTACGGCCATTTGAGGACGGCCGTGTAATAGCTGCGTGTACTTTGAAACCAACTACGGTGTTCGCGTCTTATATGTCTTGAGGCTCTTGCGCAATGTTTGCGCCAGTGGCCGAGATGCAAAAAAAAAGAAAAGAAAAATAAATGGGCTCGTTCGTCTTCGCAGTTTTTTGAGGGACACGACGATTGGGCACCGCTGCAGAACGTCGAACCGATCAAGGCCATTATCGAAGAGGGCGACAAATAAATCGCTATTCGAGATTTGTGCAGGATCGACATCACAGACTGATAGCGTTCCAGCTGGAGTCCTATTTGGCCTATAGAACTTACCATATTTTTTTAACTGAACTGAACTGCTCCTGATTCATGAAAAAGTCAAACGTTTGCTAAAAATGGGTTTTCTGTTTTTAAATGAAACACAATTGCTCTTGAAATTGCTAATTTTATGTATAAGTTTTATGACACAAATTGATGTAGCATCTACATGAGTAGGAGTATGAACTACACGAGAATGATGTTGATACAGATCACTTATTTAGCGTAAATACAATGTCTCAATTACATGCTATGAACTAGATACTTAGAAAACACTGTACAACGCGACCGCAACTCTTGAGCGTACTTTACATATAATACAAGGAGCGCGCCCCCCAAAAAGCACACAAGACACGACTCATTCGAACGGTCGTTCGGGTTTTTGCGGGCGCACTTTCATTATCATTTTTTGTAATTCAATTTTTTTTCATTTTTTAATCATCTTCAATATGCACATTGACGCACACACCTCTTTCACGCAGGTCATGCAAGGCTATCGATTTCTTTTTCTCGTTTTACTTTATTTTTTATTTTTCCTTCCAATTTCTCAATATTATCTACGCCAACTCTATGCATATGTAATATATTTATAATATTTATATACCTTGTGTGACGCGACTCGTTTGAATTCCCCGATTCGACCGAATTACAAAGTTACAGACTTCGCTCATAGCGCGCGAGGACGAGTTTTTCCTGATTTTAGTAGTACTCTTATTTATCACTCTATCACTTTGTTATTATCGAAAAATCGCGGAATCTCGCATCGGACGAGAAAACCACAAGTTAAAGCGTCTTCATTAACTTTTTGAGCTCGTCAAATAGGCCACCACGCAATTGGCACACGCAAAACGCCGTCATACATACATGCATACATTTTATATTGGTACAATTTTTTTTTCTTAATTTCTCGTAATTATGTTACTTTTCGCTCCGGTTTTTAGCCATTCTCAATTTATGTTTATCCTGAAGCACTCTCCTTTTTGTATTTTAAGCTCCAAGGAGACGTACTGTATTTGAGATAATTATCAAAAAACTCTTATCACCTTTTTGCAAAATTACCCTTTCATTATTTGTAATTTTTTTTCTTTAATAAAAATTATTTCTCCTTATTACGTATATAGAGTTTACGTACAAAGATTTCTCATCTTTAAAAGCTCTTGTATTCCATTTTAAATGAAGACTCACATTGCTATGCACATTAATTTCAGTCTCGAGTCCGTATTTTTCGATGTCTTAAATGGTAAATGTGACGATGAGAAAGAGCAAGAAGCTGAGAATTTAGCGACTCTAGATTATACACAGTAAAATGATGAGCATGAAAAATAAAACATGGAAGACTAAGCAATCGCAGCGAGTTTGATTTTTTTTGTAAAACCGCGACTGTCAAATGGTTATTTACGGTGAGACAAGCTTCATCCTCAGCATTTTCCTCTAATCTTTACCATTTTATTAATGGAGGCGATAATCGCTATTTTCTAGTCCCGTAACAATTGAATTTGTCTTTTTCAATTTGTACATTTGCCACTAAGGAGGTCTTTAATGAATAATTAAATTTTATCTCAAATGCTCATTGCGCTACTAAAAACCGTTGGCACGATATAGCCGCTAATTTTAATGAACTAGCGACTTTACACATGAAAAGCTCTTATAACCAAATGAAAATGAAACATAGGTATGTAATAGCTAATTGTTACCAACAAAACAAATGAATAGAACAATAGTTTTCTAAAACCTTCCATGAGATTTTTTAATATAATTCTTTTATAATCTCTGTACGAAAATCATTCACTCCTCGAATGCACAATCTTATTTATAAATTTTATACTTAAAATAATAAAAACTATAAAACGATAGATAACCTGCTGAAATATCCACATAACTAAAACCGGAACGCCATTAACATTTATAGTATCAACTCATTTTTTTTCAAATTTTACATACGTAACGCAGACAGAGAGACGGCAATGTAAAAATATAATCGGTAGAATTGGCATGGTGTTATTATGGCACGTTTAGTTTACTATTCACTGACGGGTTACATTACTTACTTTTTCTAAATAGACAATAATGAGTCAAGAGTATCTTGCCCTGTTTTCGACCCGTTTTAACATATACAGCATTTATCGTCGCTCGTTCTCCATTGCACTTTCCCATTTTCACAACATAAATGCATTTTAAACATATTTATTATTTATATATGTATATGTATATATATACACAATTAGTGGCATTCTAAAAACGTTCACACACTTCTTTAATTCTGTGTTTTTGGTTAATAGTGAAATCAGAAAAATTGGAACTTGAGATGTTTTTTTGTAAAAGTACAAAATCGTTCAAAATATGTTTCGTAGCTCAACGAATAAATTTATAATACCGGTATCGACCGAGAGACTTGAATTTTTGTTTAATGATCAATTTAATAGATAATTATTTTTACTTTTAATTTTAAATACAATTTTAATTACATTTCATCTCAAAATATTTTACATGTCTTAACAGAGGGAGCTTTTGCAACACCAAGAGTCTGTATATGTAAATATTTGATATTGTGGTCTAAAATAAACAATAAATGATTTTTTAATAGATGTTACATTACACTTTTGAAAATAGCATATAAATTACCATGATATTTTTAAAATTTAAACAAATGTACAATTTTTCCAAAATGTTATTTCTTAATCTAAATTCTCAAGATAAACGGAGAAAAAAACAGTAAAAAAGATGAGAATAACTTGATCAAAATCCTTTGAAAGTTAATCAAGCTATTCTGGTAAGTTTTATTCTCTTTTTCCTCTTCGTGTAGATATACTGACTCTTAAATTTGCAACATACTTATACAGCAAATGAAGAACTATTGCACTTTTGCAATAAAAAGTCAATGACGTACTTATAAAATGATAATTAAAAAAGTATAATGTATTTGAAATATCACCATGTGCATTCAACAATGAAGAATGCGTTGTCTATATTTAAGTAGCCAGCAACAATATATTATTCAATTATAATTGATAAATTTCTTTACTCGACAGTGTCATACAGCTCGCCTCAGGTTTCTCTTGTACCGGGAATGTTCAAAGAGAGGGACGATACAAAAGGGACCGACAGAAGGTTTGTCAATTCACAAAGTTTACTCGACGTGCGTGCGAGCGAGATACTTAAAACTCGAATAACTAAAATCAAATTTTAGAAAATAATTTAAAAAAAAAGTAATTACCAAATACAAAATATTCAGACCATTATTAATAGAAGGCCTTTGAAAGTTTTCCTTCTTTCCTTAATACTAAAAAAAAATACTTAATAATCGAAATATCCAGTACAATATATTCACAGTGTACTATTAAAATTGAACTACACTTCAACATAACAACCGAATCTTAATAAAATTGCACGGAAAAGTTGCAATGGAAGACACAAGAGAAAAATTACATGCACATTACCGAAAATGTTCTAAAATTAATTTTTTACTCGCTCGACACGAGGATTGAGAGGGGGGGGATTGTGTGTTGGTAAAAGTTATCAAGGAGAGACAGTCGAAGGGGGGGATAAAATATATTTTAATATTAGAGTTAGCCGAAGGAAACGCAAAGCTATCCCTGTACGCGTAAACTTTTAAAAAATAACAAGTTATCGTTTCACACCACGTGGACTCGACGAAAGACTTTGTTGCAAAGATGATTTGTGTGTGGAAAGGACACACGTGCTCCTTTTCCTCTTATTATATACACATTTCTATATAAATTCTTGTAGGTCTCTCTATGTGGAGAGCTACCGACAACGGAGTCGTCGTCGTCGTCGTCGTCGTCCCCTCAAGCTGCGACTGCTGCCGTTGTTGTAACAAGCTTCGCCGTTTTACGAGGTCCATGGTGCAGCCGACGCCTCTTAATAATCAGGGGTATAGTACCTGGCACAGGAACATGACCGTTCACGGTCATCGTAGTAATAATCACAAAGTTGCAAGAATGAGTATTGATGCGTCGCCGGCGCGGCCACTTGAGCCAGGGCTACGTGACGCTGATGGCGGAATTGGTCTGCTGAGGGCCCGGCTCCGTCTTGATGCACTGGCCCGTCAGCTGGTTCACGCTCAGCGGATTGTTGATGTCGTGGGGATTGGTGCCGACCGGATTGCGATGAGGCGTCGCCGGTTGCTGGAGCACCACGGCCGGTGGCGGCACCGCCGACGACGGCTGCTGCAGGTGATGATTGTGGTGATGGTGTTGCTGCTGGTGATGCTGCTGATGATGGTGGTGTTGCTGTTGCTGTTGCTGCTGCTGCTGCTGCTGCTGATGATGATGATGATGATGATTGTTGTTGGAGCCGACGCTGACCACCGATACAGGCGGGGTAAGCGGACACGGGCTGGCCAGGCTCGAGGGCGATGGCAGCACCAGTGACGGACTGGCCAGGCTCGAGAGGCCCGACAGGCCGCCCGGACTGCTGAGGGACTCGTCGTCCTCGGGCGTGCCGGCCTCGCCCACGCTGCCCAGATTGTCCTCGGAGTGATCGTCGTCGGGCTCGTTGTCACCGTCGCCCTCTCCTCCCTCCCCCATGTATCTGATACACTTCTTCTTACGCCTGGAAAAAAGGTAAGAGAAGAAGGGTTAGTCCGGATCTGCTGAGTGGGTTTCGTCGATTGCACACCTAGAGATTCGTATATATAGAGAATTTGTTGCAAAAATAAATCGTTAAGTAGCAGAGTCGTCGTCGGGCGGTCGGGCGCGAAAAATAAATTAAGTATATATGCAGTTGATCGCCCACTGCCCGACGGCTGAATTCTTATACACATCAAAAACATCGTATTAATATATTATATCGTGTCTATGCATGCGTGCACAAACGTCAACTCAATCGATGAAAGTTTGTAACGTCACTAAAAGGCTTCATGCTTAATCAATCATTAATATGTATATCATACGTATATTACTAGAAAATCAACATCAATCTCACGACAAACAGCTGACATGCTAATAAAATAATAATGGTAAAAAAAAATATACAAGTAGATTTTTTTTTCGTTCGCTCGATTCTCTTTGGTAAAAAACGGAAGTAGTATACGACGACGATACGCTTGATGCGAGCTTTACGCGCGATTGAACCATCTTTAAAAGTTAACGAGGTAACGCTGAAATTTACGTTGCGATGTAGAAGTCAGTACATTTCACCGCTCTGTCATTGGCTCTCATTATTCTTTCGTCTGGCGGAATTTTAAATTTATTTTTTAGTTTGACTAGTGTATACTTTTACACGAATCATTGTTGAACGAGCAAATTCTTTTGTGAAAATCAACGTAATATCCAAGTTTCGTTGCTTTAAACCGGATTCGTATTCGATGAATGAGTTGATATCATTTATTCCGCGGTCGATCGAGATTGACCGGTATTGGTTTACCAAGGACCTATCCAATGTTTATGAAAACAAAAATTTCACAATAATTATATTTAACTTATTTCCACTTGAAATTCAAAGTCAAAATTGATGCAAAAGGACACGTTCGGCTAACAAACGATTTTCTTCGATTACATGTGAGAGTATGGACGAAAAATTCATGCAATTCGTACTTGCAAAAGTATGAGTAATTTTTCAACGATATACTTGTTACGAAGAAGCTTTGTTTAATTGTGCTCACGCATGAAGCGCAACAAAAAAATTAATAAAAGATTCATGGTTATATCTTCAACTTTTAATGCAAATAAAACTCATTTGATAGAACAAAAAATAACGCTTGTCAACAGGCCATTATGCATAATACATTTACAAAGAAGTTAAAAAAGGATGCATTAGTTTACTGTAAAATATGCGCACACATGACATCGACGAACAAACAAAAAAAGTAAGTTTGTATATATGTATACTTGAAAGAAAAACAAAATGCACAGATGATATAAATTGTAATATGCACATACGAAAAATACAGTACGATCAGCCATGCTATGGTCCACACTTATTATATTATCAACAAAAAAAGTATAAAAACGGATATATATTCGAACTATACGATATAACTTGGATACAACGAAAAAATTCAAAAAAGATCGCTAAGTAGAACAAAACGATGAAATTAATTTGGTAAAAATTAATTGAAAGTAAATAAATTTGACATTAAAAAAAAAACAGACAAGAAACAACAACAGTAATAAATAAATAAGCCGTAAAGAGCCACAACAATGAGAAACAATGCGAGCACGTCGGTGGGCCCCGTCGTCGTCGTCTTCGTCGCCCTTTAGTCCTCTCTCGAAGTCTCGATACTATACATAAGACCGGTATATATATAACTTTAAAAGATCGGCTATTAGCAGAGGACGAACGGACGCGGCGAACGAACGACGACACGGGGCTCGCCGAGCTTGTGTCTTGGGACTGACCACTCTTTAATTCGGTTCTTTCGCTTTTTCGTTTATTTTTTTTTTTTTTTGTTTGGTTTGCTCTCTAAGAAGAAGTGTTGCAGTAGAAGGGAGGCGATAGGCTTGACTAGAGATTAACGTAAGTGGGTTCCTGCTGGGGTGAGGAGGCGTTCGAGGCGGCGTTGGCACTGGGTGGCGGTGGTTGCTGCTGCTGTTGCTGCGGCACCGAGGCCGAGTTAGCCTGCTGCTGCTGCTGCGAACCACCGCCAGCGCCACCGCCCGCACCCGCGCTACCGCCCACGCCGTGATGGATTATGCTCGCGTGGATGCCCATCCCCGCTCCATGCTCCACCGGGCTGCCAAAACCAACAACCAGCAAGCCATTAAAGGGGCGCACAATGAGATAATGATAATGATGAGTAATAATCGACGAGTCAACAAATTTTTTCTCCTGTTTTTTTTTTTCGTTACACCATTATTGACACGTCGTACAAAAAATAAATTCACGCGCTCCTTTTCCTAATTTTTCTTTGCTCTCTTGCACAAATACTCGTATCGAAGTGTATTGAGCAGCTGTATACGTGGTCCACTTTGCTGCTCTCCGTCGCCGGGTTCTCTCGCACTCTCATCAGAAAATATGTCTCCCAACCGCGCGTGCTACTACACTCGTTCACCAACCTAATTTTTAATCCGCCCCTTTAATGACGTTCGTTCGTTCGTGTGACAATTTGAACTTGAGCCGGGAGCCGGGGTGACTGGGCTTTATCATTAGCATTGTTAATTTATTTTCGTTCAGTCGTTGCGAATTTCTTTAATTTATCGCGATAAGGATTTATTGCAAACAGCAGAGTTAGTGGCTCGAAATCGTGATCGTACATGTATAATATACGTATTTTGAAATATTACAATTAGTTAATCGGTAAGTTGTGAAGAGCAGACTACATGAAAGAGCGCATGATACAGAGTGAATCGAGACAGCCCTTTTTTTTCTTTTATTAAACACACTCAGTCGCTCATAGATCACTCGAAGCTGAGAGAGAGAGAGAGAGAGAGAATCTTCAAGCATCGGTATCACTTTTGTGCGCGTCCTTATTTTTTCCCACGATCTTATTCGAGTACAGAGTCGACTATATTATATGCGCGCCGTTTACGCGTCTTCTCGTTTTTATTTACTTTTTCGTATATATGTACGTATACTCTCGCTCGGTTATCATAAGCGATAATCTTGTTTAGTGCTCTAATATTTGCAAATGTGTGTTCTTTTTTTAGTAATAGTGCCTTGGAGTGATCTAGTTAAAGCATACCAAATGATGGAAGTGATTTTTTATATAAAATATATATATACTGAGTAAGTTTCAAGAATGTTTCTGGCATTCAACATGCTTTAAAAGACTTTGGTGTGATTTCAAAGGGCTCTGCATCTAAATTTTTTATATAATAAAAGATTAATTACTATGTACAAGCAATAGATTCAAAAGGCTCAATTTCGTTTGTCCGTTATTTTTTTCTAAAGTAAATTATTGTTACAAGAAAGATCGAGTCTATGATTTTGGAAGACACATTTTCTGACGAATCGATAACCCGAAGACGTTACACACATGATTACTGCACGCTCGGCGTGTGTAACAATATCGAAGCTCCGAATCGTCCGCAGCTTTTGTTTTCTTATTCTTTTTTTCCAAGAAACGTGAAGCATCCAATTGCATTGAAAATAAAAAATTTTTTTTTTTAATCTAACGATGATGTTTCACTTTTTGAAACAAAAACAATAGCTGCGACGACCGAAGCTTGTTTACCAAAACCAGTTATCAAAAGTGGAGAGAAAAATGTACAATCGCCCGAGTTTTCTTTTTTTTTTTCGCTACCCATACCACGTGGTGAAATCAGTTAATGCACCATAAAAACAAAACATTATTTGATCGTTAATTGAACAAGTACCTGCAGGGTTTGCACCATTGGCTTTGTTGATCCAGACCGAACCTTGCTCGACACTTCTTCATATTGTTACCTGCGAAAAACAGAAAAATGACGTTTAAATCGACGCTCTTGACTGTGTATCTCGATCGCCAACTACGCGATCGACAAGTAGCGATCAAGCGGTGACTTGAAAATCGCGTGGTTGAAATTAAAGCTATGTAGAGAATATAACGAAATAGTGTATAGAAGATAGAAGTGGTTTTTTTTACCAGAAATGATACATTTAGTTACTGAGGAGATAACAGTTTGTTTTAAGGGCTCAAAGGAAGGAAATTCTGTAAAATGACAACGTGTATAACAAAATTGAAGCTATGTGAGATTCTACAATAATAAATTGTATATAGGTCGAATTGTGTGGTAATACGACTTTGAACATGCTGGAAACTTAGATATATATAAAAATATCCAATTGAACAGTAAAGCTGTGCGAAAAAATTCTGTGCATGATATAATAGTCAAATGATTTTTGCTTTTTTTTCTTCAAATAATAGTGCAAAATACGTGCAAATTGAAAATAAGTGCCATTAAAAAATATTTATCACATACACAAAAAAGTTGTATCTGTATAAGTGTATGCAAGTGCGCGCGCGTGCGTGTATTATCTTGATACAATGTCTTGATACACTTAAAGAGATATAGAGATTATATACTTTTCGAATAGTGTGTTGATGAAAAATTTAACTTTTGTTTTTTTTTTCACGTTCGTTGACTTTTTGTTTCGTTAACACAAGATTGAGATCTACATGTATTTATCTACGTGTCTTGGTGGTAGCTATATATTGTGACATTGGATCCAATTGCGTACACAATGGTTTCAGCGTCAAGCTCAATAAAGTGTGAAAATGTCCAGGATATCAAGTGCAGTGTGCGAGGTATACGGATAATAAAACAATAAATGAACAAAAGGGTGAAACACTAAAACTATAACTAATTACTAAAAGTATGGAAAAACAAAAAAATAAAATAGACAAAAATTTAACCATTCAAATGATATTCGATTTAAAAATCGTAAAAATTGAAACGATCAAAGAAAATGCGTCTTGCTCGAGCAGATAAAGTAGTTTACGGCACAGATTAAGAAAGAAACAGAAGAAAGAGAGATAAGATAGAGAGAGCGTAGGATAGAAAAAAAAATTCAAGTAAAAAATGAGTTATCAAAAAAGAGAGAGAGAGAGAGATAGATAAACAGAAAGTGAGAAAGAGATAGACAGAGTTGGAAAGAGTGATTGAGAAAAAAGAGAGAAATAGGAAAGAGCGTAATATAGAGAGAGAGATACTGAAAGAAATTAAACGCTTCAGGATTGTCTGATTTGCGTGGAGTAGGTCCCTGTAAAATGCAAGATGGCCAGCGTCCCCAAAGTTGTATACGTATAATAATTAATATAACAAATGTAGTATAAATATGCATGTGCGCGTGCGTGCACGTGTATTGTTTTTTTGTCATTTCATTATTATTTTTTTTTTTAGCCAAAAAATATATATCTTATATACTGTTTATCGTATACTGTTAATCTACTCTCTCGACAAGGTCGATATTGTACGCTGTGACTGATATACTTCTGTTTTTTTTCTCAATATATAATTTTTTTTTACTTTGCTCGACAACGCATAATAGCGTGCGCGCATCTGCAAGATCGGTATATATACTGGGCTGCGAAACATTATGCATGTATGAAGATAGACACACGCTCACGCACGATTAAATATATATATCAAGTGTAATACATACATATACAAAAATAGATATATGTATTTATGCGACATACCGATATGTATACGTGATATAGATACATGTGTGCGCGAACAACATTACAAGATCAGAGCGGGGATGAATTCGTCAATAAATTCTCAACGGATTATTATTTTAATCTCTCACACATACCCACACACGTGTATCTATAAAACGGTAAAAATACATATCGACCCAAAGCCCCTAATCGGGGAAAACATGCAACATAAGAGTGTAAAGTGTTATATATAAAAGGTAAATGTAGTATATAATAGCCATAACAATCAATATAAAATGTAATTTAACAGTAAATAATTAATTGAATATCAACAATATAAATGTAACAGTATATAATAAATATATTGGGTGGCTGAGGATAGATTTAGAATAGGGGGCTGGGTGGTTGGGTGGGTAGGTGGTGGTGGTGGTGATATTGTCAAGGTGGACAGGACTCTGATGGATCTGAGACGTAAAAAACGTGAGGTGGTGCGAGGCATTGCGAATACCTCCAGGATCACTGTTTGTGTCTTGTTTGCGCTTCCTCTTCTTAGTTCGGTTGGTATTTGCGCGCGAAGACCAGTCAGGGTACAGCTGCATGTGCAACTGTCGTTCCCGTCGCGCCAATTCATAATACTTGGCCTGTTCTTCTCGCCCTAGCGCGTGCCACTACCGAGACAAAATTAGAAACACTTCGTTTAAAAAAGCAGCTTCTTCATCTCAAATTAACTAACAAATTTTTTTTTTTTTGCTTCAATTAATGTTGCTTTTTGTTTTAGCAATATAATTTTTTTTTTGTTTCAATCTTTTTTATATTAAGGCAATCAAGACAAAAAATTCCACTAATGCTACTGCCACCACCCGTTCAGAATTATTATTAAAAATATCCAAAGTATTAATATATTGTCTTTAAATGACTGCTTTTACTCGAGTTAGAACTATACTATGCAAAGTAGGCTTTTTCTAAAATTCTATACTTCTATCTTATTCAAATTTTCATTCAAAACAATTTTTGTACACAATAGAGTTGTCGTTTTAACACTTGAGTCCCCAAGTTCCCTTTGAAGTGCTAGAAGAACAGCCTGAGACGCTCTCGGTCATAATTGGCTCATCAATCATTACACGTTTTTTACTGCTCTGTAAGTTTTTTTTTTTTTTTTTTATAAAACTATTGTCGTGTCTGAGCTGTGGCTGGATTATATAAAATTAAAAAAAAATCTTACAAAGAAACGTATGACTAGAGAATATCTCGTTCCTTTTAAAATAATTCATCATTACATTACATCTTAACGCACGTACCACAGTAGTAAAAAATTTGTGAAAAATACATTTATGAAATTGTCATTTTTCATTTACTTAATCGCTATAATCTTATAAAATGTCACTTAAAATCAACTCGACGAATACCGCTTCAGGGAGTTGGCCAGTTATTGCAATATTTTACATTACAGAGCGCGATAGAGAATAGAGAAAGAAAAAAAAGATTTTTGTAAATGCTCCACAAAACTTCCCACAGACAATCCAATCAAGTTCTTAAGGTAGAAAATTAAATCTAAAGTCAATAAAAGTACACGTTAGATTTTGGCTGTTGCTGCAATCGGCTGTAAAGGGTTGCAGCTTGATAACATGTATAGAGTTTTTCTTTTTATATATTTATATGACTTGAAAAAAACCTCGGTCTGTTTCAGCCATCAGAACGGTCTTATACACACCGGAGAGATGGAACAGAGAGCATTTTCATAATGTTTATTCACTGTATAACCGACTCATATAGTAAGCAGTTACACAACATCAGAGACTTTGATCGTTTCAATAATATGAGAACTAACACAGGTGAGATTAGAAATAGTTAACAACACGTATATGCGCGACGAGCATTTCGACACGGCACATAAGTGTATGTAATAATGCATAGATTTTATTTTTTTGTTTTTCTTTTTGTTTTAGAGATATGAATAGGGCCTGCTGTTCTAGCACTGAAAAAGGGTACCTCCGGCGGGATCAGCGGATCGCTCTTTCTTCCGTTTCTTCTTTTTGCTGCCGTAGCCATAGTTATCTCTAGCGCTCCAACCGGGATACTTTTGTTGGTGTAGTTGTCTTTCGTGCCTGGCTGCTTCGTAATACCGCTGCTGCTCCTCTCGACTTAATGAATGCCACTGCGTATACATATCCCCAAAATTTACAATAATATCCCATAACATAATCAAAGTATCTCTGTTTTTCTTTCAATTTTAAGTTTTCATAATTCCCATGTTCTTGAACCATTGAGAAAAAAAAATTAAAAAAAAAAAAGAAAAGAAAAAAAAAGAGAGAACAACACCACTAGTCTAGAATTTAAATATAATTTGTAGTTCCTATAACCCCAACTCAATTATTAGTACTATCATACTGATTTATTTTGTGTTAGTTGTGTCGAAAACAACTCTATTACATTAATTTATCGTTTGTTTGTTTTTTTTTCTCTAAAAAGCGTTAGACTACATGCGTTCGTTTAATTCGAGTTGATCGATTTCGAAGCTCAAAAAGCTTGACAATTTGTTTCTCAAAATCAAGTTTTTGCTCGTCGAAAGTACAGAGAAATAAACGTACGTTGAAACTCGTTTAAAAGTCAGCAAAAATTTGATTTTACAGTTTTAGTAGTAGTACATTTACATCAAGGCCGTTTTTCTTTTATTATTATTTTTTTTTATCTTTTACTTTTTTAAATTTTATTAGCAATTATCCCACAGCATTGATAGTGAAAAATTTTATCCTCGATGCCTCAATGTAAATTGATTCATTGTCTCTAAAGAGAAATGTACGTTGCAAACTTACCCTTCTCCCTAATATTTGGTTTATCGCAGCGCTTTCTTTTAAGGTACATTCGGCCACTACCTTTGCCCTCATCTCTTTCATATATAACATAAATGCATTTAAAGGCTTCTTTATGTGTGGTTTCTTTTTGTCTGCAAGAAGGAAAAAAATCATCGTTAAAATTGAAAATATAATACCAAAAATACCTCCAACGACTCTCGGCCGTGAAATTTTGCAAATCAAACGTGTGTCAAGCCAAAAAAGAGTACGAACGAAAAAGTTTACCTTGATTATTTTGTTGTCCTGTATCTTGATTTTTTGTATTGTCGTTAGGTAACGATGTCGAATTTTTGTGTTCTATCGTCGACCTGTGCGAAAAAACAGATAGAAAAAGCAAATTGATTAGTAAAAATTTTCAAAAGTGGCAGAATCGCGCGTGCGACTCCATCAACAAGTTTATACCGTTGTTTGTAAAGCGCTTGTTTGTTATCGTGATTGGTTTGTTTGTGATTCGGCGAGGGCAGAGGATAATTGATAAGGGAATTGGGCGAATTCGACAGCTGTTCGCCGAGACCGTGATGATGATCGAAGTAGCCATGAGGTGGCGGCGTCGGACCACCACCTCCGCCACCAACGGAGGAGGGTGGCTGCGGCGGAGGACTCCTGAGAAAGCTCGGAGGCGGCACCGACCAGCTGAGCTGCTGCCACATACGGTGCCTCGCCTCGACCATCGCCAGCAGTTGCATGAAGTTCTGAGGCGCTCCGGCTGCGGCGGCGGCGGCCGCGGCCGCGTTGTATTGCTGCTGCAGGGGATTGTTGCTGCTCGGCGACGCGCCGCCGCCACCCGAAGCCTGCTGATTCGTCGTGCTCGCCGCCGCCGCCGCCGACGACATCTGCATGAGGCTGCTCATGTACAGCGCCGTGAGGAACTTCTGGTCCGGCAGCGCGTGCAACGAGTCGGCCGGCTCGCAACCCACGGACTTGGCGCCGTCGTCGCGCAGTATCGTCATGTCGTCCTCGAAGTTCGTCGTCTCGAGCCTATTGCCGCCACCAGCCCCGCTCTCTTTCGAGTTGTTGCTCGTCGGCTGCTGCTGCTGCTCGAGATTGCAGCTGCTGCTCCTCGGGGTGCTCGCGTCGCGCTCGCCGCTGTGTACACTGCTGAGATCCGTCTCGCTGGGATTGCTGGCGCAGCTATCTTTTTTAATGACTAGGTTCAATGGCTCGAGGCATTCGGGCTCCATCGCAGTCTCGTACCCTTTTGTAAATTGCAACGTAAACAAACTCGATCGGCACCCTCGAGTCGTCGCTCTGTCCCCCGAACTTTTCTAGTATTGCACAATTTTATTATTTTTTTCCTACGATAACTATTACTATTATTATTAATTATTATATCACACTGAGTCGTTGAGCTTTGGTCTCTTTGGCACAGGGTCATTCATTCACGACGGCACTCGCGACGCGCGTAAACAAAGAAGACGACGGATGAGTTGTAGCGAGCCCGCTGCAGGATGCTGCTGCTTTGTATTAGGCCCGAATTCTTCTTCTTCAACGATAACAGCGATCGCATGCAACGCTCGTCGCACTCGATGATGATGATGATGCTCGATGATGCACTCGTAGTCGTCATGCTCGTCTTCGGAGCTCTTCTTGCTTTCGGATGAGCCTCTCATGTCTTGGCAGGGTCAATGTACTCTTCTGCTAGGCCTACGTCGAGGAGTACGTACATGCCTTTCCGAGGCTACTCTACGTCGTCGTCGTCGTCGTCGTCGTAATCGTGTAGTCTTTCAAAGTATCAGCAGCCGTAGCAGTAGCTGTAGTAGTATAGTAGCAGCTTCGGCTCGTCGTCGTCGGTGGTGGTGGTGGTGGCGGGGGCTGGGGGCGCCATGGCAGTATATCGTCGTTTTCGCTCGCGCGCGCTGCTCTCTCTCTCTCTCTCTCTTTCCAAGTGTGCACGATGTTTCGATTGATTATCCGAGCACTGCTGCTGCTGGCTGTGGGTGGCGGGCCGACGGCTCGTCATTGCGATTCATGGCGCTCTCTCTTTCTCTCTCTCTCTCTCTCTCTCTCTCTCACGCTCGCGCGCCGTCTCCCTTTTGCGCTTTGTCTGCCGCAGCCACAGCAGCGCGTATATATCTCACGCCGCTAGGCAAGCAGCCCTAGCAGTAGTAGTAGTAGTAGTAGTAGTAACGGTAGTAGTTGCTGCTGCTGCTGATGCTATATTACTGCTGTTTGCTTTGCATCTGTGTGTTAGCCACCCGCGAGCCACCCTCTATCATCGCGAAAAGGACGAGCGAGCGAAGAGCGAGCGGGGGTGGTTGTTGCGTTGGCTGCGGGCCGCGAATCGCGCGCGCCAGATTCTTTTGGCGGGCTCGCTGGATGGCAGAGTCGTCGTCGTCGTCGTCGTCGTCGGCGGCGTGGGTGAACTCCTACGAATCGTCATTATAAAGCATATAAGCATGTGCCAATGTGCCGCAATTACTGATTATAATTTTCTGACGGGTCTCGCCTTTTCGATGAAACATTTTTCGTTGCGAATATAACGAGCGCGTGTATACGCGCGCATATTATAGCATACATGTAATACACAACGGAGCGCATCAAGCGCGCAAGCTGCTGCTGGGCTCGCTCGCGTCGCTCCCCCTCTATATTATATATATACGGAGATAAAAAGCGAGCGGGCGAGAGAGAGAGAGAGATGCACTCGTCATATATAGCACAACAGACAGAGCCAGAGCCAGCGAGCGAGAGTAAATAATGATCGATACGCCGTCGGTGACTGCGCGCGTTATATACGTATAAACGAGAAGCAGCAAGATGGGCCATCATAGCGCAGACGCTCTTTATCTTCTTCTTTCTCTCTCGCTCTCTCTCATGCTGGCCCCGTCATATCTGTCTCTGTTTCCTCGCTGCGCAATGCTATGTATATGTGATTGTGTGCGATGCGCGTGCGGAATTGTACAGAATCGTTGATGCGCCGTCGTTGCGCATGTTGCTGCTGCTGCTGCTGCTGCCTGATGCTACGTGTGCTTTATCTCTCCGCTGCTGCTGTTGCTGCTTGTGTGTCCATCCGTCTTTAATCGCTCGGCGGCTCACTCGTCGTCCCTCGTTGAAATATACGATCCACGTGCTACCCTCGCACGGTGTTTCGCCAAAGCCAGACGAGCGGGGGGTGGTGGTATACAGGGGGTAGTAGCTCAAGAAGCTCCTTCCCTTATCGCACGATGCGAATACAGCTGCTCGGCGATATTTATATAATATCTGTACCCCACCATCGGCGGTTAGTTTTCTTCTTTATCGGCTCATGGGGTGGGTGCGCGCAGTCGTTTACTCGCGGGGGGGGAGGATATATGCTATATTCGAATGGAATTGTAGGGTGTGTGGAGTTGTGCGTTGTCGGATTATCGACGGAAGCCGTTATAGTTTCGAGCTTTTGGATCGCTCGATTATAGATGTCGCGTGATGCGTGCTCGTCGAATTCATTTAAGGACGTATAGGTGGAAAATCATGAAAGGTTGGATTTATTTTATTTTCGAAAGCTCGGGGATATTACAAAGCGTGCGAAGATCGGAGAGCTGCGCGAAACGAGAGAGGAAAGGAGTGGGGCATGTGGCTTGTTTGAAGAGTGTGAAGCCAAGGTCAAAAGAGAGAGATGTATCGGAGGAGACAGGGAGCGAGAGAGTGAATAAAAAAAAAAAGAAAAAAGAAGAAGGCGAACGAGAAGGAGTAAATTGACGAGGCGAGGAATGGAAATTGAGGGATATATAGAGAGAGAGAGAAGGCATAATTCGACGAGTCTCAGATACACACATATATACGTGAGAGCAATGCACACGATATACGCGGTAATGCGCATACAGTGTGGATATAATATGTGGAAAGAGAGCCGAGAGAGAGGAGTAGGGATCGGATCGGATCGGATCGGATCGCGGCTGGTGTTGTTCATCGTGTATGGTATACATATTATATTTTCGTTCTCACCTGTGATTATGGTCGAGGCTCGAGTGGTCCGCCTTAGGGGCGGACGAGACGAGAGCGTGCGACGCGAGCGCGTGCGCGTGCGTGCTCAGGCCCGGGTGAGGCGGCATCAATCCCGTCGGCGAAAACCGGTAGAGATCGCTGCAAACGACGAGAACAAAAAGCATATAGTTAGCGATTGCCATGTATGGTATGTATAGTGTGTATCGCAGCGCACACATTTGTTACATTGGGTGCGTCCACAGTAGCCATGTTATTGGGGGTATCACTGGCATAGCTTGAGCTACGATACAAATAAAGCCGAGTAATATGGTTATTGCAAGATGCTTATTTAAATTGCTTTTTTTAATTGTCATCGGCGTGGTCGTAGGCTTGAAGATCAGCATTGACCCTGGTGTTCTCTTACGTGCACTCATTTAAAATTTTGTTTTTTAGCATTTTGTTTTAATAACCTGAGCTTTTAACTGATTCGCACCTCAGGTTCGAACCGATTAAAACCGGCTTTAATCCTGAGCCTTGGTGTCAAACCAGGTTTTTAACTAGATTAAATCTTAGTTT